>DWPA01004783.1:0-12486 GCA_018251375.1 Calpodes ethlius | reverse complement strand
TATACAGTCCTTTTCACATCATGGCCGTAAAGCTTCACAACTTTGACAAACTCATGAATAGTTTCGATCGATTATTTACGCTCCATCTCTTCTGCTCGTAATTCTATGACGAGAATAGATTAAGAGCAACAAATTGAAAACCGCATAACTGCCACATGTGAGTACCGTCATAACCAGTATGTAATACGTTCGGGCCCAAGTCGATATATTCCGAAGCTGATTGAAACTGACCGCAGAATTTAAGCTGTAGTTGAAAGCTTACAGCGCTGTATCTGTAAACGACTTAGGCGCCGTTCGAATTCCGGAAAGGACAAATTGAAAAACAACCGCAGCGATACCGTAGGCGTGAAACCGTTATAACCACAACGCATTAAGCGTCTTGTACATAATCCAATCGACTTTTGTTACTTTACATACACGCAATATAAAACTATTTCTAATTAGTTCAATAATAAATAAATTCAGGACACGATAATATTCGAAACTCGTGTAAAAAGCTCCATCCGTCTATGAATCTAAGTCTAAATCCTCTAGTTGTGATTCACTTTATAGAGTAATGGATGTACTTGCTTTTTGAATATCGCTGGGCCCAGTACCGCCCAGTTTAATACCGATAGTACATATAAGATGGTAGAGTATTTTATTCGCCTGGATAGGTATAACTCTTCTTTAAAAGTCAGAGCATGTTTAACGATCGATCGCGATGTCGGAGAGCTATTGCGAGTTCCCCGTTGTTTTTTAAACGACACAGCGTTAATGAAGTCTTTGAAGTCACTGATGTCCATATGCGACACTGACAGTTTGCAGTCAGGTGGCTTTGCCTCTTCGTTTTTTAATAAGTTACGTAATAAGAACGGTCTTATGTATCGCTTACTCAATCCTTTCGGGGATTCATTGATGACGTCACCGATTCTCTAGAAGATTCGTGTGATTTTTTTAAATATTTTTAAGATTCATCTGGCTATTTGTTTTTACATAAACCCCGAAAAAATCATATGCATTAAAATGTTTCAGTAAGTCAGCTTCTACTGATGTAGGGTCAAAATGTAAAACGTTAAAGCCACTTGCGTTTACGTGAATGGAAAATCGTCACAAATATTCAAAATAAACATCAATGCTACATTACAATAAGTTTAGATCCGTGACTTCCTCCGTCTGGCGGAATTCGGTCGGCCATAGAAATGGACGGTGCGTATAGTACTTTAAGCTCGGGCTCGTGGCCGGTGTTCTGCGGAATAACACAGGTCGGTTACGAAACACAATGGCCGGTTCCGGCGAATCTATTCCGCTCCCTAATCCAGAAAGGTCGCTGGAAGCTATTCAATAACCACTTAAGAGTGGCCGCGATTGTGCCGGCTCTGATAAGAGCGGGGACAGGATGGCTTCTCGTTCTAACTTGTAGACTTTTTAGACCATTCTGTTATTCTTTCATTGTTACCGCATTTGTATTGTATTGCGTTTTAGACTACTGTTCTCTGATTGGTTTTGTTAGTTTGTGAAGATAATATAGGATATTTTTTGTTTGTAATCATTTTTTTAAGTGATTAAAGCTCAATGTCTTTTATTGAATCGAGGAGTCCGGAAGTGATAAGTAACGTTGGATGTTATAGGGCTCTAAATACTAAAGAGTTTGATGGGAAATCGGTAGTGGGAAATTTTATGAACGCCATTATACGGTTCTGTTGGTTTCATTTATGATCAAGTGAATAAGATAATTCTTATAGCCGAGTAACTATTTAAGCACATATTTATTCGAAAGATGATGATGCTAGTTGAATTGACTTCAAATTAGAACAGAATATTCAGTTTTAAAGAGATCTTTTATACGTTACACGCATTATAAAACATATGTCTGAAACTTACACAAATTATTACATATTTTTTATAGTATAAGTCATCCGAAGTTCCTATTTTGCGTGTTGAAGGTACAGCACAAATAAGACATTTGTAACATATGTTTAAATAACTTATTCACAGACATTTAATTGTCAAACAAATGTCTGTACCGATTGGAAATCAAATCCTCAACCACTAGTTTCGCAGACACCCTACTCCTACTAACTAGGCTACAGACTCACGTATGCATATTGTTTATAAAAAAAAAAATTGGCGAAAAAAATTTACGAAAGTTGTGTCACAATGTGAACACGATCTTATTTGACACTATAGTAATTTTTCTCTGGACCAAAGAAGCTTAACTGAGGACAATCCCCCTGTCCGTCCGTCCGGGCGCATTCCGCTATAATAAGAGGCGTTTCAATTTATGCAATAGCGCAGTTTATTCGAACCGTTCGAGTGAGAATAAAAGGAAGGACTAAAGTAGTTTTTTTGGTATTTAAGAGTTTTTTTACCTTTTACTGTAACAATAATGTTTGTGATGCGGTGTACGCTAAACGAATTTTTATAACTGTGTTTTATATTCAATTAATTTATGAAACATTGAAATAAATACTACGTATACACTTATATTAGGAAATAAAACTACATGTATAAGTTTCCTTTAATCATTTTTGGAATTTTCGCGTTGAGATAAACGAACAAAAAATATTTTTTAATTGATACTATTGTTAAAAGAAAATTAGAAATAATTCGTTAATATGACGTAATTTAACTATACATATTTTATAGATATATCTTTATTCTTATTTTCCAGGCCGTTAAAAACTAATACATATTTTAAAATAATATTTTTAATACTTGCATACTTTTTATCTTAAAACATTATTACATTATTATATTTCGAAATGCTATTCAATTATAAAAAACCTTACATTGTACGATGTTCAATTTAACATTTGAAAAAAATTATCTACCACCTTAATAAATATATTTTTACCATAATCGTAAACATATTAGTATGATTTGATAGATATAATAATTACATTGATAATGTACATATGTAATATCCAACACGTGAAACATCATTGACTGCAAAATAATATTATACTTATTTTGTTGTGCTACTAGCAGGTTCATTTATGTTTCGCATGGTGATTTCGCATGGTGAATATGATATTTAGCTAAGAATTCTATAACGATATTTATAAAATATCACTATTTAAAAATCTGAAATTTTCTTAATCCATAGTATGTAAAATATTGTGCAGTGATTGTAGAAAGGGAGCGGTGGTTGGCCGAGCATAATAGGTTGTCTGGAAAGTTCGTTCCGATTTTCCGAAAATATTGCAATTATTGAAAACAAACGATAGTTGTACACTGTACATATTCTAAAAGAGATAGCTTCAGTCACATTTAAAAAAA
This sequence comes from Calpodes ethlius, assembly GCA_018251375.1. Lineage (NCBI taxonomy): Eukaryota > Metazoa > Arthropoda > Insecta > Lepidoptera > Hesperiidae > Calpodes > Calpodes ethlius. Next base: position 9,225 of record DWPA01004783.1, on the reverse strand, counting down.
AAATGTTACGATCGTCAATATTTGAATCACCTGCGTTTTAATTGACCTGATGTATCGGCACGAACTTTCCGGATAACCCAATATAAGAATTACTAACTATGATGTATGTCTAGTGTCATGATAAGAATATGTAGGTGGTAGGTATACAGGGCAATGATCAAAGAAGTTCAGATCTCTACTTCAAACAGGCGAGGTTGGCTTGCTTTTAAGGATGTACCTTGCAAGGATTACTTTCTTGCATCTAAAATTATATTTCATTTTTTAATTCAGTGGATGTTGCGTAGTTAGGTGCGTATGTTTATGCACGGTACCTTTAATAAGTTTCGTTACAATCAGATTTTTTACCAAGAACATAGCTCTGGTTTCGCATCAATCATCCTTAAAAGGGGAGGAAATAAAAAATATTACCTATTATTACTCACAGAGGGTTTCTCTGCGAAAAATTGTGAGAATCTGTTTATTTCCCAACAATACGCCTTTTTCATTGTTTCCTGTTTCTCGGAAGTAGGTAAAAACATGCAGAATATCTTCAGAAAACTCCTTAAAGAATTCGCATTTTAAAAGCAAAGATTTAAGTTTTATCGTAGCTACAAAAATGGACGAGTGTAAAGCACTTGTTTTACTCAGTATGAAATGGTTTCAAAGATATAAACTTTATTAATACCTACCTACGCAAATACTTGTACGTTATTCTTGTACTGTTTTATGTACAAGTATTATAAAGAATGATATTAAAAATTATAAATGTATCACAAACGAATGACCTCGATTCAGAAGATCCATGCTGCAGTATTAACCTGTGCTTAAGTTATCGTACACGAAAAAATGTTAAAACGAGTTTGTATCCCCGCACTTACACACACATCAAAAACAATTGAATTGATATTAAAAAAAAAGGTTGATTTACTGAATTAATTAATATGCTCGTTACTATTAAAAAATGTATATTTAACATTAGGCTATTAATTAAAAAAATGTTAATTATTAATTCTGATTATATTTTAGGTGACTGGGACTAGATGTCGCTGCGTTGGCGAGTTTGTGGAAACTATTATTTCGAATTTTTTGATGATTATCGGTCTACCATATTCGAATAACATTGTTGAGCTGGCTCTTTTGCTAGGAACGCTATATAAAATAATAAGATTTATTATTGAATTATTTTGTAAAAATGTGGGATATTTCATAAGTATGTGTGATTTACAGTGTACAGAACAAAAATTATATCGTGAAAACCAGACATTGATTTCTTCTGTCACTGGGTTCACACAGCGACAAACATATACAGTCATATACGGTCGAACTTGACCGTCGTGATAACGGGAAGTGTATGAAAATCCAAAAACCCTTTTTATAGCGTTGGTACGGGTATCATTGGTCGAACATCGACCGCATACGTCAAAAAAACGTACCGCATAGTCGCTGTGTGAACCTGAACTGACTTTCAGTCAGTGAGTTCACTCGCAGCAGTTTTTGTAGCCATACATAGCAGCGCATTAACTTCCTTAGCGTTTCTCCATCCAACATAATGATGCTCTGTACAAAGTTTCATGCTACTAGGTTCTCTGATTTAGGTTGCGAGTTATTTGTCTGTCAGTAAAAGTTAGTGATTTTAGGATCGACTGCCATTTGTTTCTGGGAATGACAACTTCGTGAGGAATCTTTAACATTCTCAAAAACGTGTGAAGTCTGTCATGGCTTGCTTTTTTGTTTTGAGAGGAGTCCCGAGCTTAGCTTTGGGAGAATCATGTGGTAGAATCCATGATGACACGATAGATAGGTAGACAGATGAACAATAAATGTTCGTATACCATAGATCATAGAGCGATGCTAAAAAAGGAAAAAAAAAGATACAAAACAACGGGTAGCCTTATTACTACACAGAGATTTCTTCCCGGCAATCCATTAGAAATACATGTAACATTAGTAGAGTAGCGGCATACAAGAGAAAAATAAATTACGATATATGTGACGCAAAGATTACCAATCGGACCATCAATTATTTGTGACGCTGAAATGTGACGCAAAAATTTTAATGATGAGTTTAAATTTTTATTTTTGCTCTGCGTGTGTGTGTTCTCATTTTACGACGCAGGGAATTCTACTATGGGGGTATGGGTGTGCAGTTTTATTATTATTATTAAAAATAAAAGTTAATATGGAGCAGACACAGATAAAGGGGGTCAGCGATTAAGAGCATGAATAAGGAGAAAAACACGATTATTATAAGAGGTATTTTCTTATTGTTTAGAGATAAAAGGATTGCGTAGATTAATACAATTGTATAGAGATACTACCAATGTTTTTAACACACTTTTATCAGGACGACCTGTAATTACCGAAATAATTAGATATGTTATAAAATCTACTCCTAGTTGTTGAATATATTAGTAATTTGGCATTTCTATGTAGGTTAGATGACTATAATGTTGTACCGAAGCCGAGCACCGAGTGGGTCTGGTGATGAATATGATGTGGAAGAGGGAATTTTGCAGTACAGTGTGTTTAAATTTTAGAAGCCGAGGACAACATTTTGTATGAAATAACATTTTACAGTTGTGAATCACAATACATCGAAGCTACATATAGGGTGCGCTCTAATTATGAGTGGTACATTGTAAATTAGTTCTTACCAATAATGGTGTTTGTTCAAAATAACTACACGCTGAAATCCAAATACAAACTCAAAACTGAAATCATTGATTCCATTTGCATAAACTCTTGAACGTTCAAGCGTATTGGAAAGGTGTCTTATTAAAGAAAATAAGGAACGTCCTAAAATCAAGTAATCATATTATGTTATTCCTATTGAATACCTTTTAACTATTTAAGTTACTTTATAGAGTGATAGTCTAGCGGTTTGAATATTTGTCCTGGTCGCACTTGGCCAATGTGGTGGAATATGGCCTGGATATGATATTGTGCGAGGAGACCCGAGACCAGTATTGAGGATATATTTGGTTTGAATCATGACGTCTTGCATCATTAAATAAATCATATATCGGGTTCACACAGAGTAGGTATAACAAACAGGTAAGTATAGGCATACTAATGACATATCCGTGAATCGTGTGGAACGGCGCAGAATCATTAATGAAGTGGCGGCTCGAACCGCTCTTCACGACGTAAGGGTCATCATGTAAGAGCAAATGGAATTTTGCGGTTGATTGGTCGCTACGGATTTCGCTCAGAAACGTTAATTAGGAGTAAAGTCATACAACTAATCACGGAGGTATTGCGATTGTTAGAAATATTTATATCTCAATAAATAAAAATCGACTGAGTTAAGCAACTGCGGGTTTTGTTGATACTTGGTGAACGTTTCCATTAAAATTGCTTATGCGCTTCTGAGAAATTGTAAAGCCGTCGGCTTAAGTTGCTATCGTGTTATCATTGTTTAACATAAACAATATAACAGATATATTATTTAATCGTGACCAATCTGTCAGCGTAATGACCTTATTCAAGATACAACAAGAATGTCTTTCGTAGAATGTGTCGATTTCGATTCTAATTTCGTTGATGGTAGCACGGTCAATACAAGATGAAAGCAAGGGTTTCAGGTGACATAAAAACTTACGACGCTTGGTCATTTGTTTCCTACTGGAATAACGTGATGATGTATGTTCGTGGTCTCTTCAAGACGAAAGAAACGCACACTGTAGAGAGCTATTTGAACAGAAGGTGAACGAATATCTCAGGTCTGAGAGCGGCCATGGTCCGACTGGTCGTATTCGGAACTACGGTATACTACGGAATTCGGTATGCTACGTACTTAGACAACGTTTGCCGGTATAATTACCTGTCTGTCCCGATTTGTCAAGTTGGGCGATAAAAGCCTCTGAAATTGTAATTCAACATAAAAACAAACTTTCTTTAGGTGTACAGTAATAAAAGTTATACGAGCCACGCCCGGAGCCAAAGCCGCAAGCTGGGCAGCATCAAAAAACATTTCCATACTAAATATCGGAAAGTGCTGCGACCCCATAAACTGTCGCGTCGAAACTTCGCTTCTTTTCGGCGACAGATGTTCCGATATTACAGGGGCGATATTTCTTTATAGCGTCATTTAAATAAAGAGCCACTCAAGACCCACAATGGTTATAGATATCGTTTGGAAGTTTATCAACGTTACGCGGAAGGCGAACGACTAAGAATCGCGCGTGAGCGTTTGATGGCTTCAATAAATAGATATTAACTTCTGTCTCGAGTTCGCCCTCAGCTATTCAGTGTAGCAGCGTACCATCGGGAAAAGAAAATTATATTTTTTATTACCGATACATCTTTTATTGCACATCTTTTGTGTTTTTTAGATGAATGTAAGAAACATTTATTTATGCATATAAAAGACAATGTCTTTTCACCAACTCAGTGCGAGCTTTCAACTCTCAATTAAGACTTTTATGTCACTGTCATATATGGGTCCTAACGCGTTAACAAACTAAAAACGACATCACACAGATGTGACCAAAACGTGCTAATTAACGTATTAATCGACATATAATTTAAAGTTAACCAAAATTTGTATAGAACTCTATTCATGTAGCCAAGTATTTGACATATTAATTAACTCGTCCATACGCTTTCAGACATTGCCATAGACATCAACACTAATGCAGGCGTGGCAAAGTCATTAATTTGAATTTCCTATATTCTTTCCTAGACAAGCAGGTCTAAGTCATAATATATTGTATAATTTTGACATTGAAAAGTGTATTTTGTAACGTTAACATATGCTTTTATAAAATCCAAAATTGTTTTGTTTAACTATTTACAGGTACACGATTGCGACGTGAACGGACATAACAATTTTCGATGAAATTGTTCATTGGCAGATGTAGACGGGTGAATCTTTACTAATATCGGATATCACGGAATGTAACGCTTCGTTTAACTTCTACTATGTTCGTGTAAATGTGGTTTTATATACAGCACACGCGTCAAAGACTACGTATTTAGTTCGTTAAAATTGATCAAGATTTTAAAAGTAAAAAGGATCACTTTCGCTATAATTATGTTTTTAATTCATTTTTATATGAACTATGAATGTTTTGTTCTCAGAAGTAACTACGAGTATTAAGTAAGGTTACTTTACAACTACAGCGAGAAGCGAAATTTTAGGAGTTGGGCGACAACTTTAGCTTACTACCAAGTCCAGTATTAATATAGATAAATTTCATTACGCATCGTGAGTACTAATTACTCACACAGAGGATTCATACTAATATGTAATTACATACATATAATTCTTCTCTCTGAGATGAATCAAGATTTCCTTACGATAACTAATTATATGCCGTCCTATATATTTATATTCCGTGCTGAATTACAAATTTGTATAAATTACAGTACACTTGCACGCTCTTGGGTATCTAAATTAGGAGTCATAACAGTAATTATGATTAGTTATACTTGCCGCGGTCTAGAGTTCATTCGGAGCCCCGGGGAACAATAGGTCTTGCTTTCAATTCCGGACCAGCTGTAATGTGTAGCAATATACTGTTTTATATTCTAAAATGTATATGTATAATGTGGATGGATGGATTTAATTTAACAATATTTTTAGTGCTTAAAATCGAGGCGAGCGCGGAGCTTACGAGAGCGGGATTGAGCGGCAAGTGTGGATTCAACAATCTGTTTAATTAATGCAAAAAATACAGTATTCTATAAAATTCTTTCACTATATTGGGGAGATCAGACATCATACAGATTGATTCCGATCCTTGTTGATAGATTAAGGTGTCGTAAGAGGCGACAGAAGCTAGTCCCTTTGCTTAATGATAGGACTCTGCGTGAGGATAATACCTATATAATAAGCAACTTCTGATAAACAGAATTAATTGATGCAGATTTCGAGACGACTGTATAATAAAGTTTCTCGGTGAGTACGTAACAAGTGCACTGGGTAATAGGCGATGAACGAATGCCCCGAGTCGGCATCTACCTTCCATTTATATACCCTTTGTTCATATACTATTCGACCGCTGCACGTGTTCCTTTACATTTGCAATGCGGGTAGGCGCCGACATTTTCAATTGCAATGAGGGTAGTTCCTGACAGGTATTTAATATTATTATTGTTGCTGTTATTTTTCAGTGAACCCCACCTGACTAACTATCGGTCTGTTGCTTAAGTTACGGTTGGGGTCCTTTAAGCCACTACTTCAATCATTCTTTAGTCATTATACAACAATAATTTTATAAGAAATATAGTCATCTCTCTTATTTTTTGATAGCATTGCATTGGTGACTATTTACTATGAAGTGGATCGTGTATTGACTGTTTGCAATAAAACGGTTTCCTGAAAAAGCATTTATTCATTAAGTGATAGAAAAATAAATATATAGAAAACATTATGTGTATTCAGATATATGTATATAGAATAGATACATATTAACATATAACATTACGTATAAGTATTCAAATTACTATTCTTATTATAACAAATGTATGATATTGACAAACATCCACATATGCACATAGAAGACGTGTAAACATAATTTTTGTAACCACTTCCACATGTTATTTTCATTCGCCTCGTAATTTAATTAGAGCGAGTGCTAGCTTTGTTGCCGCTAAATGTAAAAGCTCTTACTTCGATGTTACTCGAATTGTGTGATTCTCTCTTAGTTTTCCAAAAGAATTACAACAATGGCTTCAGAACTCGACCATTGGACGTTAACATTGTTTATGTTTCCAGCGTTAAAACGCAGTGCGGAGGTCATGTGGAAATCTGTGAAACACAACATTTCTGCTTTTAACACGACGCTGGTTCTTTTAATTTAACACTATGCAATAAAATTCGTGCAAGTTACTTTGCATGTGATTATTAGATAAACCAAACCTGGTACGTCATTCCGCAGTGAATGATTTTCAATCGCAATAGCGAGACCTAAATACCTGAATGGTATTCACGGGCCAGTCTATTCAAGCCTGTCTGGATTTTATTAAACCATCACTTTATTTAATGGTGATTGAAATTTTATTAAATAAGTACAGCGGGTACAAAAACTTAAAGTTGAATGCCCGCTTTATTATTTTCTATAAAAAATATATTCTATTGATATCTTTGGACCTTTAGTCAGACCATTTAACTTGTTATTATTTATTTCGAAATTCATAACCCTATGAAGCTGTAATGGTTTTAATAATATAATATATTTTTGATTTTGTTACAATAAAAAATCAACACGGTGAGTGTCGGATAATAGGGAACGTAGGGTTCCGTTAATTTATTGACTATTATTCGTTAATTAGCAAACTTTAAACACATATGATATTTTTTCTTTAAAATTCATTATATACTTATGCTACTACCGTTATTTTTTCACATGTCTAACACTTGACTCTAATCAAAATTAGGTCTTTAAAGTTTAACATTTCGTACACCTGTGACATTTACGAATGACCTTTAGAAGATATTCTACACTATAGGGTGAATGGAAAAAAAAATTACTTCACTTTGCGTGAAGGAGAGGCATCCTGGATTATTTTTAAGAATTTATTCTATAACTTTGTCGATGCGAGCTACATACTCATGCTATGCATTATAGATTTCTACTTAACGTATTACACACGGATGCACATACCGAAAGTATAATGGTTCCATTTTGACTACGGAATCCTAATTAGTAAATAAAAACGTCATCATTTTGCTAACTTTCCATTAATATCTTGAGAATATAATAGTATTCTGATTATATCAATTTATTATTGACAATGTAAAATTATTTCCTAAAGATACCATAATTACTGAATATCCATTACAAATTTTGCTGTGAGTTTGAATTTTAAGATTGTATAGTAAATGATGACTTCAAGATCTAAAGACGGACGAATGAGATACTTTCAACATAACATTGATTTTACATACCCTTAAAATATAAATGTAACTTTGGCAAACATTATTCTACAATAAAAGTATGTTTCGCTTCTGCTTATAAATATAAACATTTTAACAATATTACTATGGCCCTGCAGCGCCTCTTATAACATTCAATGTGACGTTATTGTAGTCATAACCTGAATGCTATATAATTCATTCATAAATAATTCATAGATTATTATTTTTTATTTGAAAATTCATTACATTCGTCCTGGTTTTTCAGGATCATTCAAAAAGTTTTCTCATAACGCTTCTTTATCCGCGGCGGCATTTTCGCAAAAACCACAAAGTATTCTCACCATCTCACCTATTCTGATTTAAATATCGTGCGACCTTTGGCTGAGTTCATAATATTGGAGACGGGATGGTTATTCAGGGCGGGTATACGTTCGTATATCGTAATGCTCAAGGGATTTTGCTGTGAAAGGTCCGGGCCAGACAGCTAAACGTGTTAGTTCGGTTTATTGAATATCGGGCATATGACGCTGTCCCGTGGGAGCCGAAATATCTAAGGTCGGAAGAGTATCGGCGTCGCTTGCATTCTCAGCGGGTTTTTTAGGATACTTTCAGGTAACGTAATGGCTTTCGGATGGAAATAGAAGTATCATAAGTATTAAATTTGTATCATAAAAGGGTCAATTTGGCATTCTGTTGGCAGCGAGGACTTGATTTGATTATCCTCGTGTGGTATTCAGGTAATGTGATTTATCGTTAAGGTTTTTTGTTTATAATCTGATGACATGTAGGTATGTTTGTATTGACTTATACCAGTTGGCGCCCGAGTTTTACTTTGCTCCGATAATAATCTATTTATAAGCTTTACTTTAATTTTTAGTGACTATCGGATTTCGCTTCGCTTCGGAAAACTTATGGCGTAATTTCCACATTGGAAAAATGTTTGAATAGGGTTGTTTAAATAGACTTTTCTTTTTTATGTGTGAACTTATTGAAATAAACTACCTTTTTCTAAAATGTCAATAAACGCTGAAACAAATGAAGTTTCTAAAAATTTGTGTTATGATTACTATGCGTTGACCCTCGTATTCATAAACGGTATATTGATGTCTCACAGTGAAATAAAAAAAAATATAATACGATACACTCTTAGTCTCCCAATTGGAATTCCCTGTGTCGTGGGTGTTATGGACACACAGAAGATGACACAGAAAGATAAGAATCTACACAATCTCATCGATAACAGAATCGTTGGGATTCGAACCCAGGAATCTTATAATGTATGTCCGGTATAATAACCATTCTAACACACATGTTATTAAATCGCAAGAAAGCATTTATTGGCCATATACCTAACTATGTCTACAGTGTTGTCCACGACCCTA
>DWPA01004782.1:0-12488 GCA_018251375.1 Calpodes ethlius | reverse complement strand
CAAAAGAGGAAAATAACAATATTAATAATTTTCAACATTTCTGAAAGTCTGTAATCTGTTTCATAAAACTATGTAAAGTAAATCTTAGTCAGCAAAATTACCCATATAATTATTATTTCTAAGTGGAAGGACTTTATCATATTCTTTCATAGTATTTTTCACCTATGTTTATATATCAATTACAAACAATTACCCATATGCCATTTACCTATACACCTATTGCCAATTTCATTGTTGATAAAACTTAAATTAATGTATCAATACATCCTTATTTTGATTTTTCATTAAGGGTTAATGTTTTTAAATGATCAATTGTAGGAATTGATTTAGATTTCATTTGGATGTTCTCATTGCAAATCATATTTGCTTCTTCTTTGATAATATTCCAACTGAATTCAATGTCTTCAGTTGTAGTAAATCTGGAACATACAACAAACCGTATAATCAGACGATTTCTGTATTTCCCGGCAACCATAAATATTTTTTTCTTTTCCGTTATATTATCTAATAGTTGCTTTGTTATATTATCTCCGCCTTCTAATCTGAAACACACTAAGCCCATTGCAGGTTCTGGTTCTATTATAAATCTCTTATCACTTCTTACTAACTTAGCGAAATGCTGAGCAAGACTAACATGATTTCGGATGTGATTGCGCAGATTTTCTGCTCCATGTATTTTCAGAACTGTCCACAGTTTAAGAGCTCTAAATCTGCGACCGAGCGGCATCTGCCAGTGACGATAATCAGGAACTTTAACAGTGCTTTTAACGTCATCCAAGTAAATTCTTTGAACGTCAAATGCGTTTACTAGATCGTATCCATCCTTCACCCACATAGTAGACAAATCAAACGTTACTAGTAACCATTTATGAGGGTTTATGTCAAATGAGTCCGCGTATTCAACACCCCTCATCAAGTGTCTATATTCTGGACAGATGAATGCAGATCCAGCATACGCTGCGTCGACGTGCAGCCAAACATTTTCTTCTTGACATACTGGGCCCAGTTCATAAAGTGGATCAAAAGCACAAGTTCCTGTAGTTCCTAAGTTAGCGATTACGTAACACGGTATAAGTCCTTGGGCTTTGTCTTCCTCGAATGCTTTTTTTAATGCATCACCACGAAGTTTTCCATTAGAATCTGCTTTAATTAACTTCATTTTCATCGAACCCAGTGCGCCAGCCTTTTCTACTGAGGAATTGCACTGATCTGAAGTATAGGCTACAAGTTTACCTCTGATAACATTTTCATCCAAACTTGGGTTCGTTTGTTTAAGTCTGCGAATCATTTTATCTTTGGCAGCAAGGAGACAAACGAGAGTTGCTTCACTTGCAGAGCTCTGAAATGAATTATTGATTATGTTTACATAAAACTGACATATTATTGTTATCCTCAAAGTACACAATATATACACAAAGTACCTATTATTATGCATCTGTCTTACCTGAATAATACCGCCACCAGGGCCAGATGAGCAGTTAAGGAATTCTTCAGGTAATCCAATCATCTTGCCCAACCAGTTCATGGTGACAACTTCTAATTCAGTGCATACTGGACTAGCAACCTATACAATTGAAGGAAATAAGTTTTTAAAATATTATATTTAAACTACAAAAGTTAACTGTTGTTTGATATTAGAATTAAAAAAGGAGAGGAGAGGAGATGGAAAAACCGCAAAGCGAAATATTAACTGTAGCGTGAAGAATTTCGAAGTACAAGTTTTCTCTTTCAAGATTAATCCGTCTGATATGGAACTCATGTATCAATTACCACTTACCCAAGTAAATCCAACTATCCCCAGTCCGTCACTGAGCATCGCTCCAACAGTGCTGGCGTAAGAAGACCCCGTCGGATAATACCCATGGAATTGTGGAGATTGCCAATGTGTCACCTGTAAGTATTGAATTATGACAATTATTTATAAATCCTTTACGTAGCTACAGCATGTACAAAGAATATCATTAACGATTTTTTTTTAAACGGATCTGCGATTGGAGAGGTATCAGAAGGGAGGACAGCGTTCTATACTCGAGAGAAATAAATATTGACACACATACAAATTAATATACGAGAAATATATAAATACTATGTTAAACTTTATAAAACGACTTTTAAATATGTTTACCGATATAATAGTAGTCAAATTAAGCCAGATAGGTTTCGAATGTCTTATAATAATTAAATGGGAACGAGTTCTAATGTCTGACTGCATTCACAGAAATGTAATATTCATAAAAATTGCTTTTCAGTTATAAATTTAGGAGGATTTTTAAATCATTATAACTAATATGTCTGCGAAAACGTATTGGGGACCGCTCGAGTGCCTGGCAAAGTTCTGATAAGCGATTATATTTATTGATTACGAAAATAAAACGAATACATTGGATTTGCAAAGTAATTTAGTAAAGTAATATAGGAGCTTCTCATTTGCATCAAAATAGCTCAGCGTAGTCTATGGTTGATTAAAGTTTGAGTTAGAATTAATTTAGTTTTGTCTGAAAAGGCGAAATCCTTTAAATAATATTAGAGAGTGGGAAGAATTGTACACATTGCCATCAATGTCAATGAGAAAGATCACCCATTATCAAGCTAGCTATCATGCCAAATTTTGTTGCCCAGGCATTTATATGGATATAATTAGAGATGCTCCGAATAATCGCACGTATTTGGTAGTCGGCACTACTCAATTTTTTTTTCGTTATTCATCGGAAACCGCATAAAAATGAGTCGTCTAAATAAAAATCAATGTTCAATGACAGAAACACTATATACTTTAAAAAACTTTTATTTATCTTTGAAAACAAAGACATAATTAGAATAATTAATAATCATTAATACAAAATAAAAAATTGCCTAAAGTCAGTAAAGTAATTTGTCAAGTTTATCATTATTAATTAAAGTCTAAAAGGCGCAAAATGTGTTGCAAAACACCTAGGTTTTTTAACATAATTGTTTCAATTGTTGTTGAATAGGATTTGAAACCATAAATGGTTAGATATTTGTTATTCTAATCGTAGATACTAATTTAATATTTTTCTGTTTTACAAAAATACAATAATAGGAGTTACCGCAATTGAAAGTAGCAAAAACGGGAATTGATTATTTTTGTATCGTTATAATACAATGTCATCACGTGCAGTCTTTGATTATTTCTTTTAATCTTTTTGTGATGACACTAATACCTAAACGGTAGTAATGAAATATTCAAAGCTCATTGAACAATAACTCTTATATAGGTTGGTGCAATTACAATACAACTTGGATTTTTTACCTCACTTACTCAAATATGGTTATGTACCCAGATTAGCACTGAGCGCGCAAAACTAAATATTTAGTTGTAAACGTGGTCTAAATTTAAATATTAAAATTCGTTGGCATAAAAATCTGCTTATACCTGTATTTAATAGTACCTATATCTATCACTTATGTCAAGTCAAGTTAGAGTAATTACTAAAGTTTAAGTTTTTACTTAAGGAACATTTTTTTGCAATAGCTAAAAATTTGAACTAAGTAACAACTAAATTAACTAGAGTTTTAATAGAGTAAGAATTGTCAAAATTTAGACATACACTGCGAATAAATTGATTTGCCATTACCTGAACTTATGAAATTACTTTAATTTGACTATAAATATAAGCGTCAAATTACTTAAAAACATTGCGTACTCATAAGTTATAAAACATTGCTATATTTTTATTAACTTTTCTTTAAAACGTTACTTACACCTGGTAGTATGACGTTGGAAAATTCTTTCAGTACATTTTCCCAATTTTCTGGCTTCTCCGGTGCTTCTTCAGGAAGGGTTTTTATAAAGTGTCCAGGTTCTACAGAAGGCAAAACTTCCCTGTAATAATGAACACATATTGTTTCAGTGTAATATTCACTTTTTATGGAATAAGGATCGCAATGAGCTTGCAATGACACATTGCCTTGCCGTCCATGGAAATTGTGGCAAACTTGGAACTTTAATATCTGATCATAATTTTAAATTGAAAACCAGTTTTTTCCTCAATTCTTAATTAAAGTAGTCATTGTCGAATACCACGGGAAAAAATAGATCAATTTGTCGAAGCTTATGTCCGTATCAGCTTATGAAATGATTTATAAGTCTTTCCGTGGATAGGAAATCAAGGTCAATAAAAACAAATAAATTCATAGGGTTTGGTGATACCAGATCCATCTTAAAAATGATCAGCGCTTTAAATGCCAGTTTTGAAGAAAATTGTTTTTTTTGGCGTTGACGTAAAAGTTTAAGTCTGTGGTTATGAAAAGATAAAGGATATTTGTGTGTAGATACCTGCTGAGTCAACACAAAAGCGAATTAATCTTGTTTTCAAAGAACTTTCAGCGATTGTATCAATTTATGTTTAGCAGTGAGAGCCTAGTGGTTCGAACGTAGGTTTTTTCGATCGTGGGAAAGTGGGAAGTTTGAATCCTGCACGGACCTTCGATTTACATAAAGTTATGTACATATCACAGGTTAATTATCACTTGCTTCGGTGAAGGAAAACATAGTGAAGAAACCTGCACAGCCGAGAGGTCTCCATAATTGTCTTGAAGTTGTGCGTCTACCAATTCGCATTTGGCCAGCAAGGTGGACTGTGACCTATATCCCTCACATTTATGAGAAGACCAAAGCCTAGCAATGGGAGAGTTGTGGGTTGTGAAAAAGATCAATTTATGCTCGCCTCTCAGATCCTCAGTGTTAAGAGTACAACAGACATACATAAAATATATCATCAACCACAAATCCACCAAGATCTGAGGGAATTGTATGTGTTACTAAGCAGGTTGATATTTACATTGCTTTGACGGGAATTTACAGAGAAATCGCACATGAGTTACTACAAAGTGATTCATTACTTTCATTATTATTTTGTTATTAAAAGAAAAGCCGCTATATAATAAAGATAATCTGTATCGTTTTAGATCTTAAATATTTATTAGGGTGGTACCAATTCCTAATAATTTAGTGGCTTCTAAGACTTCAAACACATATGTAGTCATTGTAAATCATCATATTGAATTGTAACTTGACAATCAAGTAAAACCGCAATAAAATAAAGACGCTAACACGCCCATACCCCCGCAGTAGGATTCACTGTGCCGCGGGCGGCATAGACAACACAAATAACATATCACTAACACCCATGACCCGAGAACAAATATTTATCTGTCACGTAAATATCTGCCCCGACCTGGAATCAAACCCAGGACCCCTCGCTTCGCAGACAGGGTTACTACCAAGTGGACTAAGGGGCCGTCTAAAATTTCTGTCCGGTTTCGAATCCTGGACTTTCTGTAATCAACGCTGTATCCTTACCATATTTACTGCTACTAATTCATTACAGTTTTACATAAAACAAGTAAAAGTAACAAGCATAAATAAATTGAAAAAAAGTGGACATGTAATTTATGATATAAATTTTTTATGAACGATTGTGTCCCACTTTCCGAATGACCCAAAATAACCGACCATTTGCCTGATAAGTTACCGTGTTGGATAACTGGCGGCTTTTAATTAACTCTAGGAAGATCTTCTACGTAAACAAAGAGTTTGAAGTCATATCTAATTTAAAATTCTTCTTTGTTGCATTTCTATACCTAGTTGGTACCTAGATACGTTAATTTAATTATCTTATTAGTACTTGTTTTGCTTGTTTATATGGAATAAAACAATGGCATTAGAAAATTACGTTTATCATAAGACCTCATTATGTAGTAGCGTAATGAGTGTACTAATGATTTAATTGTTCGAATCTTCGTGTCTTAAGCAATTAAGTGTTGGGATAAGGCTAGCTAAAAATCCGTAATATTAGCATACACGCAGATGCTAATATTGCTATTCGTTTAATCAGGTGATCACTGTTTGATTTTATGTTCGTTTTTATAGTTATATTGTGCTTTTGTAGGAATATAGTTGGGAATATTTATTTAGTATTTGGGGCAACATTTATATTGTAAATATACGTTTTTTTTAATAGGTTTTTTTTTGCAGTAAATTAACATGCAATCATTTTTTTATGAATATTTAAAATAAATATATTATGGTTTGTATGTGCATATTTATATAGTTAATTACTTTATACTTATAATAAGAATATTATTTAGTATGACTAATAAAATAAATTAAAGTGCATTTAACAACCAGAATAAAAATAATAACGGTAAGATAATAAATAAGAAAAATAATCAGTGCAATATGATTATGTATTAAAATCATAAATGATAAAATCATTATTCATTTCAACATTAATTACTTCGATTATTATCAAATAATTTTAATATTTTTTACCTAATAATGCGGTTTTAAAATGTCAACACTAGTATTTTTTTAATTTAGCATAGATTAGATACAAACAAATGAAAGTAGTATAGATTAAAAAAAATACATAAATAACTTGCCTGTCTCTGATATTGTCACAATAATCGGCTAGTAAATCAATAGCTGCTTTACCAAACTCACGAAATTGTTGCGAATCCATTTTTGATATGAACACTTAAATCACCTTTCAACTAGTACACCCAATGAAAGCTTGATATAAATGTGTGAATAATCATGAGGAGATCGAAATACTCAGATGGCGATCAGTGAAATAATGGTGGCAGAGTTGGTGTGAAGTGGTTTATATGCTCTGACCAGCTTTCTAGAGTGGTCGCTGGCAGTCTGTCGACGATCCGAGTGGCTGCATGTCTTGCTTGTCGCAAATAACTTTAAATTTACAAATAACTACTTTATTGGCCTGTGCATTTAAATTATATATTTTTTAATGTCATGTTTTTTCTGGTAACAAAAGCAATAATATATTTACTTAGTAGTTATAGTACTTAGTAACTTTTAAGAAAAAGTTACTGTTTTCTATTACCATAATTTTGACATTTTGTTGTTGCTTTAACTGTTGTTATTAAACTTAAAGATACTGAGTGATCAAACTTTAAACGAAAACATACATAATAACTTCCGCTGCGTTTTTGTTGAGGGCTCGCTCGTGCGTGAATAATATTTGGATTTTCAGATATCTATAGCTTTGTACTTTACATGTAGCTATAAATTGCATATCTCATAGTGATATATTATTTAACATTGTTATAGGATTAAAATAATGACTTTTTCTGTAACTTCATCGGAATCATTCAAAACAATGATCCTTCCATAGGAATGGGAGGCACAGGTTAAACTTTCACGACAATAGTATGCACATTAAAAATATATTTTGTGGTTAGTTTCAGCGAAGGAACAGATACTGAAGAAACCTACACGGGTACCTAAAGTTCTCAAAGCAGTTCTTTGGTTCTTAATATTTTATCAGATTTATCAACCTAGGTACAAGTTGAGTATGTTGGGGCATATACATATACCTACATTGTCAGAATATATTCCTAAATGTTAAATAGTTATGAAAACATAGTGAGGAAACCTAAACCTTTGAGATTGTTCTCAAAGGTGTAAAGATGTGACTAACAAACCCCACTTGGCCAGCATGGTGAACAATGGCCTATATCCCTTACGTTGTGAGAGAAGACTCGTATGCACTAGTGGATTGTGATGATGGAAACTCTATCAGATATTGTCATTAAATAAATTCTATACCATATTTATGATTGACATGTAAACTCATCTAATAAAATTAATTAATTCTGTTATTGCAATCAATCAGAATTTTACAAATCCTTTTCTGACGTTTATGCGTTATTACAATGGCATGAGATCATTAAAGCATGTTGTCAACTATTAGTTTCCTGAATAAAAAATACAATACAACGTGGTTGAGTGCTTAGACTGTTTTTTACATGTTTAATTATAACAATTACGAGCAATACCTATGTAATGATAGGTAAAATCAATTGTTATACGCTTGTGGAGGGAATTTTAATATTTCAAAGTTAATAAAGCCATACGGATGAATAAATACTTAGAGCTCTGTACAAGGTCTGCCCGAAGCCAAAAGATATGAAGGTAATTGGGTCCATAAAATTAGCGGTGTAAGAAAGTTTTATAGAAACCTTTTATATAGTTTTATAGAAACGTTTTATAACACCTTTTATAGAATCAAACATGCAGTAACTGTGTTGTTCAAATAGAGAATTTGCCTACTCTCGAAACAACCGTGAGTCAGTTCAAAATTATTCCACACACAACCCCACACTAGGATTCCCTGTGTCGTTAGTGCCATGGACAATGCATAAAGACAAGACAACATACACAGATCGAGAACAGTGATTTAAACTTATCATTTAAATTTCTGGCTCGCTGGGAATCGAACTCAGCACCTTTTGAATAGCGGTCCGTGTAGTAACCATTGTCTCACATGGTTCATCAATATTTAAAACGTACGTGTCGTCACAGTAGAAAAGCTGAAAGATTTTTCTGAAAGATTCTGTGCAATTTCCTCGAGATGTAAGTACAATTGAATCTGGATGGTGACTTTGGTAGAAAATTAGTAGTGAATGTTTTCACTGTAGGTGTATTAAATAAGTGTAGTTATGATGACTACCCTATGCTATTAATAAGTGTATTATTATTAATCTGTACAGCTTTTTAGTACTAAGGGTTTCTGTACTATATTGCAGATGGACGGCCATGATGATTTATGTAACCATAAGGGTTCCGTTTTGTGTACGGAACACCAAAAATCAGAGTAAATGTTATGATCGAAATAAAGAAGTTGCTTTTTTAAACAACAGTTGACGGGCTAAGTTAAAATCAACATTTCTTATCCGTAAAATTAGTTACACTAATTTAGGTGTGTTCAAGTAGATATTATTCGAATATTATGACTAAAATATAAAAATTAAATACACATTTATCGTTGTTTAATCCGGAAATGGCTAGTCAGTTTAACTAATATTGAGCCCCATCAGTAACGTTCTCATTTGAATAGGACCTTTATCTATTGTAAGAATTGTAAGGTACTTCCTAAATTTTTCATGTACACTACATTGATTTAAATTAGTAAGTCACAATTTATTTAATGAATAATCATATTATTTATAATAGCATAATAAAATACTAAAGCTAGCCAGTCCTCACCGGCCATAAAAACTGATTTACTTCCTCGTAAGTCAGAAGCTGGGTATGTATCTCCTTGGTTGCACAGATTTATAATATATAATGATTTTCATAGTTACTAAATACAAAATAAGTCTCGAGGAAAAATATACATAGCTAAGGGATTTAATAAAATGGTAAAACAGGGTTTTTATTGCATTTGTAACACCAAATTTTTTTAGACGTCTTTCTTGTTTTATAACCAAGTAAATATAGGTGTATGAAAACTTTGTAGGTACGGGTTTTTTCTCAAGACGGTCTACTTAACACTACTTGACCGTTTGTGGGAATCATGACACCTCCGGCCCTGAAAAGTAGGTCACACGAGTTCAGAGTCAAACGTGAACTCTGATTATATTGTAAAATAGCATACAGCAAGTAAAGTAATTACGTTTAACCACTGATCCCAAGGTAAATCTGTCTAACGTTACATCTACGTATTGTTCAGTTAGACAAGTGGACGGCATGAACAAATTGATCTAACTAGTTAGGTACTTGTAATTGGTACTTGCTTTGCTAAATTGGAGTTGATAAATCGCGAGAATTGACATACTCGTATAAGACCGGGACGGACCGGTATATAAATATCGTTAAAATGTATTTTTTTTGCAAATTCATATAATAAATAACATACAAAGACCGTTACAAAACAATACTGAAAAATTACTGATTGGTAAAATGGAATTTTTTGCATATTTTTTCACATGTGTATATACTTATGTCATTTTTTTTCTCCTCAATCTCACAGTGTGAGATTGCGTATCATTTGAAATGTCTTTCTACAATATTATGGATAAGCAAATACTGGTATGTGATTCGGGACTCTATTTGATAAATATTAAACTTTAATTTTGGTTTGATTTAATTTTGGTGTTGGGCATGTGAAGAAATTCACAAATATATAGCTACTACATATATGATGAATTTTAAAAGAAAACTATTACAACCACCCAGGGTTTGTAAGTTACTGAGTAGTAGTCGATGAATTTATAACTGCAAAATCTTACAATGCGCGTAGCCCGACTCGCACTTGGCCGGACTAAACATGCTTCTAAACTGCCTTGTTGCACCACAATAAAATCAATTACGATAACTTTGATTACCTTAGTTTATTTTATTTTATATCATTTCTATGATAAAATAACAACAGCAATTCAATGCAATTAAATTCTAATAAAAAATACCGGTAACAGTGAGTGGTAATATAGCTTATTTAGTTGGCCGGGTAGTCTCTCATTTTTCGCCATGAGTGTACCCAGCATCAGACAGGGAAAAAAACAGGTGTTTTCACATTTTGGTCTATAATTATTAAATTTTACAGACAACCACAGATAAGTACTCGACATACAAAATCCAAGGTTGGTTAACAGCCTCCGGTCCCTCTCCTAGTTACGCATTTTTTTTTCTAAATAATGAAAAGTTCGATATTTAAATATCCTTTGTACTCAAGGTTAGCCTTAACCTTCTCCATTGAAACGAATGTAATGGTGGTATTAGGATCTGCACGCAAGGACAGTCCCGCTCGGGTGAGCATGGCTAAGCGGCTGGTCAAGGCGACAGGTGGTGCGGTGCGGTGATGGTACTGATACCACCTTATCGCTTCCTATAAGCATTACTTTACTGTAAATATATTTTAGATACTACTTTTTATGTATTACCAAGAGATAACATTATAGAAACTATTGTACTCATTTTCTACTTCTTTCTAGAGTTCACTACAATCCAAAAAGTCAAAATACTGTTGTGGTGATTTTGTAACCATCTTCAACACATAAGTGGCTTATTTTATGTCGCTTTTTGACAAAAACATTTAGTTGTGATATACGTTCTGTGTTTTTTTACATAAAATAGTTATTTTTATGGATCCGAAGTTCGTACGTACATCATGTAGGTACATATAATAATATAATAAAACGTGTTTTTAGTTTTTAAACTATTAATTTATTATTTATTTGCAACATGGTAAGTTTAATGTCATTTTAATGTTTTCATTGGACTTCCTATTTGTAGGTACAAATAAGACTTAGTACTTACTCCGAGACGTTAAACATAAATTATGACATACGGAAAGAAAGTCTTGCGAGTTGAAAGTTGAGAAAGCTTATTATTACCGGCGTTGACGGCAATGAGTAGTTAGGTGTGTTATTATTGACATCTGTAGCCAAAATAAAGTTGATATTTAATATAAAAAAGTTGGTATTTATAGATGGCTATTTTATAATCAAGATGACACGTCGTCCGAAAAATCTTTTGTCAAACTTGACAAAACAAGATGGTTGACCGTTAACGAATGGCCAGCTTTACAAACGACGTACATTTGAAATATATATTTAAGATTCCGGTATGATAATTAACAAAATTACAATTATTATGTGGTTATAAGATCATAAAATAATAGGATTGGAATTGTACATTATTCAAAGTAATCCGATTATTTAAACGTATTGTGACGACTGCTACTTTTTGGTTGGTAACACATCGCAAAGATTACTGTATGTCCAGTAAAATGTAAGAGAATTGTTAGTACTAGAGAGCTGCTCTACAAAGTTCGACTCTAATACAATTTGTCAAAGGATAACTTTACATTAACTTATTTTATTGTTCTATTTCATTTCGTAGAGGTATTTGTAACAAATGTTATATAAACAAATTAGTTGTTTGCACTTCTTCATGTAAACTTTTTAATAACACCTAACTTAGACTTATATGTGCGTGCATTATTGCTAAAAAGGGGTACAATGACTGTCTCTTCCAGTACTAATATATACATTTAAGTATTATCTTTTTGGTGATAAAGATAGTTTTGTAAATAAAAAATAAATAAAAATTCAAAATAAATTTAATTTATAAAATAACATTAAAATAAAATAATGTTTCATCGTGCTCATTACAAAGAAATTTTAAAATTATTTTTACACAAAATATTGTAAAACAAAATTACTTCATTATAGGGTATACTTAAATAACAGAATTCAACAAACTTCAAAAATAATAATTTTCTCAAAAGTTATAATATTAATATATATGATTATGAGGGAAAAAAAGTATGAAGGTATGAAGTTGCTGTGAGATTCATGCGGTGTGGGAAATAACAGTAATTTTAAAATAAAAACAGATTATAAATATAAATTGATTAATATGACAAAAGATTTAAAACGACAACTAACCTTGTAAATTAACACAAATTTTATTGACATAATGTACCGTGACATATACTGTTTACAGAACTACTTATCGGCGTATTTTAATCACAACGAAAAAAATATGATACAATTATGTATAGGTGCATAATCTGTGGTGTGGAAAGTATAGTGTGTACACCAAAGCCACCGATGCGCCGACGTAATAATATTGTGTCGCTAACATCGGCCGCTTCTGCATTGAACGACACGACATTGAAACAGTTTTACAATTTAAATGATGCTGTCACACTGCAGAT
>DWPA01004781.1:0-12488 GCA_018251375.1 Calpodes ethlius | reverse complement strand
ATCAAATTGTTTTAGAATATATTTGATAGCTGTGGTCACTTACTTAAAAAAATTGAGGAATTTTCTTAATATTAAAGGATTTAATATGTTAGATCTTTTAAGAAATTCTAATGTGCCTACAAATTTGATCTAAGCCCATTAGTGGGATACTATTTGTTGATGATTACATAAAATTTGTATTCATTAATTAGAACACAATCTAGGTGCATTCGGGATCTGCTGGAGCTGTTTTGCAGGCTGTGAGAACTAAGACTGGTAATGTAAGTATTAGGTAAGTAATAAAAAAATAGAAATTGTACCCAGTTTGATATTGTGATTTATCCTATCTGTCAACCTTATCTGT
The DNA here is from genome assembly GCA_018251375.1 of Calpodes ethlius. Lineage (NCBI taxonomy): Eukaryota > Metazoa > Arthropoda > Insecta > Lepidoptera > Hesperiidae > Calpodes > Calpodes ethlius. Next base: position 12,145 of record DWPA01004781.1, on the reverse strand, counting down.
TCTCTCCTATCTTGGAATGTAGGTTTTACCTTTCAACTGTCTTCCTTTTACAATTTTTTTCTGTATATACCATCATTTAGCATTAATTAACTAAAATGCCTTGTATGGCCTGGATTTACTTCAAGGTAGTTAATTAATCATATATTTATTAATCTCTGAAAATTTCCTGGATGGAACTAACTTTGCTTAATCAGAGCATTAAAAATATGATAAGTAATGCTAAGTGGTCACTTATACCTGTCATCGGCACCAGGGTATGAGGCTAATGATGTCATAACATAAATTGATTGATGCAATACATCCTTCTTTCTTTAAACTCTTTAAACATTATATGATATAATAGAAAATCTCAAAAGGTATATTGTGAAGTTCTTTTATTAGAATAGTTTTAAACAGGCTGTGTAGAACTGTAAGTTTATACAACTTATTTGAAATTATAAATATATTTGAGGTTGGTTATGAGTTTTATTATATCCCTATATTAACAAGATAACCATTATCAGGTGATTGGGATTTTGAGGTATGTAATAACTTATTACATAAGTGAACCAAGATAATTAGACAAACTGGTGTATGTGATTGTCCTCAATTCTGTGATTCTGATGACAAGTATTGAGCTTATACTACACTTGGTGAATAGCACAATTACTAAACTTTTTGCGCTATTTTTAGTTTTTTTTCAACTATTCATCTATTCCTTATTATAATTATAATAATACATAATATTTTAATTTACCCGAACTTATATTTTTGTTGTAGTCAAAAATATTTATGATCTCTACTTTGGTATTCGTTTTGCTACCGGTAGCTACTACATATTTATGTAAATAAACTCATTTTTGACAGTCTAGATATCTTGGTTCACTTGTAAGTGATAGTTATGCTTATGTAAAATGAAACCACATTTCCAAGGGTTTATTATTTTATACAATAATAATCCTTGCAAGACCAGAAACATTAATTAGCATACTCTTTAGAACACTGACGATCGAGTAGGTATTCGTGTCAATACATTTTATTTATCAACTTACTGTTGCCATGTGGAAACCTGTATATGAGAGTCTGCTGTATATAATACAGTCACGTTGTATTTAGCCAATTTATAGTTAGAGGTAGTTATATGGATCAGATCGGGATCTCGAACACCTCTAGAAGATAGTGTGGCAAACTGAGTGCCGCTGGTGACCATTCGCATTCTATGAATTTTAACTTACACACGTTGGGACCCCTGAAGTCCAGCGGCACTTGGTCACATTGTTACATCATGAGCGTACTGCAGAACTATACGAGCTTACCTGAAAGGGTAGTGCATCGTACTCCGTTGATGTTTCTGAATTATAATAGGACCTGTAAAAATGTCGGTCTTTGATATAATATAATTATATAATGATTCTTATTTCAGTTTATCATCCTCATCTACCTCTGGATTCGGATACGTGCAATTATTAATTTAAATTTTTATAAAAGATTACTATAGCCTACTTCATGAAATAAAAAGTTTAAACATATAAAGAAACTTCTTTTATTTCATCTTCAGCATTGAATAATAAAATTAATATAATTACGTATTATAAAAACGATATACTTAAATCTAAATATGATCATAAGAGCTTATCATTCATCCATCCATCAGCAAATGGAAGTCCACTGCTAGATAGGGCTTCTCTAATTTGTGCGACTTAAAAACGTAAGGTAAGTGTTCCCTGTCAAGACACCAACGGCATCATCTGTGGCCAATGAAGAGATAAGAAGTACTGGCTCTCTGCATAGTAAACAAGCCAAGCTCAACAGAAAGAGAATATAATATTAATCACTTGTAAATATTGATTTATAATCCTTACGCAGTGTTACCTATAAGCAAGAGAGCGAGTTTCTATCGCCTCCCTATTTCACTGGGATGGAATTGGGTTTAGTATTTGATTTTATTGTAGAATAACGACATTTTTTTTTTTCTTTTTAAAACTTCCGGGCTGCAAAAAATATTTTCTGAATCGGTAATTACCTGAATGTATATTTGCACACACTAGTATATTTGCAATCTGAAATATTTGCCTTATCGGTATTGGACAGATTTTGGAATTTACGTCATTCGAATTACGAAAGAGATAAAGATATTCTTTCACACACCACACAAAAAGTGTAAAAGTCGTCCTATAAATCCTCGCCTGTGGAAGTTGTGAGGGACAAGATGCTTATGTATGTCCACGTGAATTTGTCAACGTTATCTACTGCTACTGACTAATTAATTCCTAAGGAAAAAACTAGTGCCTTCGCGGAATGCCTGGCAAAAGTGAAATATCGAAACTATTTTGTTGAGAAAATATATGAAGTGATGGCTTAAAATTAAAACAAAATAGATAAAAGAGAAACTTAAGTTAATTACCAGATTAAAAAAAAGGAAACATTTTAAAAGTTATTACGTCAAGTAACACAACCGAGATAGAACGAACGAGCTAGGAGCGTAATGAAGGGAGCAGGAGGAATTGCCTAGTCATATAGGAAGAATAGGAGAATCACGAGCGCGCATCGACCCGTCGCTATTCCTAAAGCATGTCATTAAATAATTAGTAAGTATTGAAAAAATAGAATAATTGATTCAAACATAATAAAGGTATGTTATACTAATTTTATTCTGTAGATCATATTTTGACTAAATTTCGACGTGGTAACGACGGTTGACATTAATACAAACTCTTTAAATTGAGTTCACATATTTAAAATGTTTCATATTACGCTTCATAAACGTACCTCCCTTTTCCCAGTTTGCTCACTTGTTCATTATCATTAATCTGTCAATTCTAGGTACTAGATATTCAAAGGGAGTTGATATTGATATTAGTTATCCACTTAATTGGTTTAAACCGCAGTTTACATATTTTTAAACATATTTTTTTTTGATCTATGATATTCAAAATCTTTTGTACTTAAATCTCTAACAAACAAACCACTGCTTGTTGGTTCAAGCAAGATAGCTTCGCAGAAATGTAAAAAATAATACCAGTAATAAAATTCAAAGAATAAATAATAATATAATCCTTAAAAACAATTTGTTGTAAACAAACATGCTGAGGCTGATGAGCTATTTTATTTCGTATTCGTAAACATTACTACAAGGTCTCACAGTGCTCGCGAACGCATAGGGTCAATAAAATCATAAACAATCGAATTTGACACTTATGTAAAGTAGCCGTCGAAGTATTTTACGCTATAGAACGCATAGATCCGATTTATAGTTCATGGCCAAATAAAAAGAAGGGTCGTTTGTTTGTATTGCTATCTTTGTCTTTGACATTGTTCAAGAAATTAGAATGAAGTGTGCCATATCAAATGAACCAATCACTGGACTACAGAGAGCCTTATGCGTGGTTACCTATAGTAGCCTAGCACTGAGAAGTAGCTGTCTTCGCTTTGCATTGCATTTCTTGGGTAAATATTGTTCTTCAATATAGGGGTACCGCAACTCTATCCCAAGGACTTCGTGCTGAATACAGAATTTAAACAGAAAGCCTACCGAGGACTAGTAAGACTTATCATTGAGGTATAGGAGTGTCCTATCGTGCTGTGCTAGAACATCCAATAAATAAACAATAAGGAAGCATAATTAAGACCGAAGACTATTTTCTGATATAGATAGTAAAAAAAAAATCTTAACACCTCCCAGTGCTGCAGCTAAAATAAAATTGGATTCGGTAACCTACTTAACGAATCATATTTGACATTAATTACGAATATATCTAAAAATCCCTGAATTCGATAAAATTTATAGGGTAAAATTTTATGGACTGAGAAATCAATAAATAAGGGTTCATGTTGTTTCGGACGATAAAGTAGCGGGTGCCATTTTTAAATCTTATGCTTCAACCACATCTGGGACTTAACGCGTTAATTAGCGCACAAACATTGCCACATCTGCGTCAAAAAATGCGTGCAAATGCGCCGTAATTAAATAATATTTTTATACATTAATGGAGATCTATAAAATTTTACATCCAATTAATTTGCGTCGATTAATGCGCTAAACCTTTAGCCACATTTGCGTTGTGCCATGATGTTACACAGCTGAAGTCACAATGAACACATTGGGTAATGTGGTAATCAATATTAGTAAGCTTCAGCTCACTAGTTGCTCACTACATGGGTCACACATGGATGTCTTCTTATACCATAAGTAGGCCTTAAGTATCCCAAGAGATATTTTTTACAAGGTGACAAAGAAATTAGTTTATTGCCAATTAGCGATTTCAATTGAAATTTATTTATATATTTTGTTAAAAATCATAAATTTCCCAAAGTCATTAAAAATATTTTAAAGCTAAATTAGGAATATGATAGGTGCATAATATAAGCTCTAGCTTTATATTCAAATAAAATTTATACATGGTTAAAAGTAGAACAATAAATATTTCTTCCATTCTATTAGTGATAGCTATAAACATGTAAAGCAATGGACATATTTTTATAATATAAATAAGATTGCCCCACGTAGTCTATACATCAAATAATTTCCAAATTAAGGGCTGGATGGGCAAGCACTGAAATAACTTAGCTTAGATATTGAGGAATGCACAACAAAAGTGAACTGTATGCCCACCCAAACATTATATAGAAAAAGCTACATATTTCTTACTTATGAAATCTATATAAACCTATTATATTCAACAAGCTACATACACCAAATTACATTCACATTTTTTGAGGTCCTGCTCACAATTTTAACACGTACCATTATTATACCCAAGAACATCTCTTGCAATTGCTATGGCTGTCATATTATTTTATTAATTAACAAGTACCTACTCTTTTGTGTAAAAACAAAATGTTATGAATGTGACTAGCAATTTTATTTGCCCAAGGCACAGTTAATGATCTAATAAACCACAAGTAAAATGATAATATATTAGCAGTGAAGATGAACTAAAAAGAATTTACAATCAATTATATTATTACTGATGTTTCCATACAGTCATCTCAGTTTTCTATGACGTGTTGTACATTTTAATAAGAATAATATTCTACACTTATAGCAATTGCAATGGGATTGTATAATCAATAACAACCTTATTGTCATCATCAAATAACTTTCTTTCACTTTTCTGAGTCTATGATAGCAAAAAGTCTTTTAAACACTTTGGCAAAGGCAGAGATTTTACTGAGCCATTATTCACATACTGTAGAATTGCATCCCTGCATACATTTTGAAGTGTTTTCACTGAAAAAAAACAAGAAAAAAAAAATAATGATTCATATAATAATTAAACATACTGTGTGAAGCAGTAACATTTATAAATAAATATTAAAATGCTGTCGGACGGCTGCTGACGGTCCAATTTAGGACAATGCCATCAGGTATCAATTTTGGCTTTTATCTATCTTTTTTGTAGCAGATAACATATCGTTAAATAAAAAAAAGGCCATACAACAAATGCAGTACAGTAATTTTATAAGTGATATCTGTTATCACATTTTATTTCATTAATAACAACTGCTTGGACACCAACATTAAAGCATCAGGATTCCATGTTACAGACAGCATAGTCAAAATTGACACACACAAATAAGACATTACAAAGAATCACAACCTACAAGCAAACAATTATCTTTCACATATTTACTGCAGCCTTGGAAAAAAGCTGAGTCCTTTCGTATAACAGGCAGGGTCATTACTACTAACTTAACTAGGCTGGGACCCACCAATGAATACGGCATGTGGTTCAATACAACATAAGTAAGAATAACAACTTACCTCCATATAACTGTATTATCTTCACTTGCTTTGTAGTTCCATATACATCTACTACAGCATGTAAGGGACCTCTGGTATAGGGTATAGTTTTAGTACACGGACCTTGGTCCTCACCATTTATTATAAAGTGCATCTCAGCTAAATCTTGCTCATCTTTACTCGTCTTTGGACAAGGTACAAACATGACACCAATTCGACTACCAGCATCCATGGGTAAAATACCTTGAGGTGTACCATTCTGTGATAATGTTTGAGGCCTTAAAACCATTTTGGATATGTAACCTCGCGGTGTTTTTACGCTCGGCCCCTCCCCAAGTACCGAAACTCTAGGCTCATTTTCTCTCCGCCCACTCGCTCCTTGATTAACCATCTCAATGAATACGTTGTTTTGTGATTTCGATATAGGAAATATCCATGACATACCAGTGTTGGCTAGATCAGGCAACGCATACTGTGGGAGTCCCTTTTCACCAAGTGCTGCCGTTTGAGGATCGAGCAAAGTCAAACCTAGACGCATATGACCGCTCCAACCACGTTCAGTCTTTTCTATTTCTACTAAAAATATTTCACCCGGCAATAACGGTTTCTCACTAAAAGTCAAGCCATGAGCAAAACTAGTTTTTCTATACGCCACTGTATTTTCTTCAAATAATACAATATTTGAACCGTGAAAATGGTGAAATCTGGACAACATATTTGCTATTGCAAAACGGTCAGTCGGTCATTAGTAACAACATTTAATACGTATAAACGAGATATCTCGCTATGTACGTTATAATTATTTAATGTTTTTTCGAATAAATTATAGTAACCTTTAAAATATATGAACGGGATCGTAATGAGCACGTACGATTGTACACAAAATATTGTGCAAATAATAATAAAATAAAATTTTGCACATTAAACTGGCATTACGCATTGCCAGCTGACAGTTGACACTTGACAGTAAACAATTATCATATAAATAAAGGGCCCATTCAATAACCACTACTGAATATTGTCGCTGGACAGACTTAATCATACAAAATAACAGTTGTAAATTACTGTTTTTTGAACATTGAATTGAGAAAAAGAATCAACTTTTAAGAATAATAGATCACATTTATTGTTATTATATTTTTTGGCTGCCTTATGCTATGACTACGGCTATACTACCTTTGATTGACAATATCATTATATTTCAGGTGATGATTTATCACTTTACCTTGACGATTATGGCAGTAATTAATGCTTACGTGGACAAACTTCTATACAATGTACCATATTAAAATACTATTTTACTTTATGGTAACACCCGCAAGTCTTGCAGTCACAGAAAACATTGTTATAATAATATATCAGATAAATTAAATGAGTATGTGGCAACACCAGTCATTCAAATTTAGAAGTTCGTTAACGTTTCTTTTGAAGAGTTGTCTTCTAGTTGTGTGTGCGTTTTAATTGTTTAATTTCCTTGTGATTTTAAGAAAAAATATTGCGCTTTAGTAACTTTTGATACATTAAAGGCGTACAAACGACGGTATATGTTTAAGCTGTTGCTAAAATAAACATTTAACTCAAATCAGTGTTTACTATTCCAAATTTCGTCATGTCGAGGGATATTTACTATTCAGAGAAATATTACGATGAGGAGCATGAATACAGGTAAATTTTCAACATCATTACGATATAGATAAACAGATAAACTGTAATATTTATTACACTTTTTTTAGAGAATATCTTTATATAGATATTTTTAGTTATTTTCCTAATCAAGTGTTTCATTTTCACCTTACATTATTTTCCAATTAATCAACCTCTTTAAAACTTTCGATACTGCGCTATGGGTTAAAAGAGATTGAAAGTTTATTTAGCTTTGCTTAAATATATAGGACGTGTAATTATTGAGGTTATAATTGTGTTGTTTTGACTAATATTAATTTAACATTCTGTTTTTATTGTAGATTGTGTCATTAAAATGTATGCCATTTTTAGCACTGCCTCAGCTCAGATACTTGCATCTGAAACGATTGTCAATGATTTTTAATAAAAATAATATCGCCTTCATATGGCTGGAGTAGAACTTATAAAAGTTAATACGTGTTTTATTATTTAGCGCATCTAATTTCATATTCCAATGATATTCATGTTATTGTTGCTATAAAGCGAATTGAATTCTTAATAAAGAAAATGTAAATAAAACAAAAGTTTATATTCACTTTTATTTAAATTAAGTTTGGTTATCTTTACGAGAAGTTTCTGGCTTGACTTTGCAGCAATTAAACCTAGTTGTTTACACTTATATTTAGTAATTACTTGAGTTGAAGTAATTACTTAACCAATTAATTTTATTCAGTAACAAAAACCAAGTAATAACTTACGCATTTTTTTTTTTATTCAACAGCTAAGAATTTGAACTATGTAAGAACTGTCACAATTTGTAATACTTTGCGAATTAGTTGTTTAAGTTTTACTTAAACTAAGGAATTACTTTTACATGACTACTTATGGCTATAGTACTAATGACAAACAAGTATTGAAGTACAGTAACAGATTTGGGATCTCCAAGACATAACATAGCCCCAATTAATGACTTATGAGGTTCGTTATTTATAAATATTTTTATTCTTACAGACATGTGGTTCTTCCTAAAGACATGGTGAAGCTGGTACCTAAGAATCATCTGATGTCTGAACAAGAGTGGCGCAGTATTGGTGTTCAGCAAAGTCAGGGTTGGGTACACTATATGACACATCAGCCCGGTTGGTACCTTGAGCTTAGTTATATCGCAGAAAAATTATTACTTTGTGACTTTGTCATACCTGTGTCAATGTTAATGTCAGCGTATGCCTATATACACCTTAAGTAACGAAATGAATTGAAATTTTAAATGCTTGGCTACAGTAACGGAATGCAATACGAATTTTACTTCCTATTAATTAACTGTTGGCTACATCATTATGCTTTTATTTGTAAAATATTTTAAACACATTAGGTTCTACATGTGGAAGGGAAAATTATCATAGATGTGGAAGGGAAATTATACATATTTTATTTATTTATTATTTTATTATCGAATTCAAATTCAGAATAATGTATTTGTATATCTATCACTGATAATATACTAATGCATGTAATTATTAGATACTCCTACCATTTTGGAAAGGTGTCTTATAGAGGAAAAGGAATATAAACCAATTATGCCGATCAACCATGATACAAAAAGATTAAGAAATTAATATAAAAATACAGCAATAATTGTATGTTTATGATATTATAAATTGAAATCACTGAAGTTCAATAACATTGGCTTCAATTGTTATAACAAGTAAACTGAATATTTAATTGAGTTACTTCTGTATTTGAAGTTATTTATCTTAATTTGTATACATTTGTGTCATAATCCCTATTCTCGCTATATTATTATTTGACATCATGTAAAGATGATTTTGAATTGAAATTTATGATTTGTTAGGGAGGTTGAATGAAGTGATGTGGAAAATCTGTGACCATTTTGTGTATCTCATGTAGCTCTTATCTCTGGAACTATCTGTAGAGCTAAAAAATCTTTTTGTATATGATAGCCACATTCACGAGGAAGGTCTAAGACCATCTGTAATTATGTTAAAGTTTTCAGTTAACCTGGAATATTAATGTTTGGAAAGTAAATCAGTAGAAAAAACAATACATTCTTGTTAAGTTATTGTGGTCATGGCCTTAAACTCTATTTTTTTTGAGTATCCAGAGGGAATATCTTCATGTATTAATTAATGTACTTGTCCAATGTCCAAAATCTTGTCCAATTTTCAACATACTACAATAATATTTTATTGTACCGCACTAAATATACGGAATTATACATTACAGTAATGTATATTGCATTATTGATGATTCACTTCTGTAGCAAACCTGATACTAATTTTATCTTTTTCAGAACCACACATCTTGCTGTTCAGAAGAAAGAAGACCACTCCCCCGGAAAAGAAGTAGACATTTTGTATGGAATGTTGTGTTCAAGTTTGTTTATGTACAGTTCTGTCAGAAGATAGATTTAAATCTAGTTTTAGTTCCTGCCCATAACAAAAACAAAATTGTGTTATAATGATATCAGATGTTTTTTCTAAGTGATTGGTCAAAGGAATGCTGGTTTTTCCTAATGGCTAATATTTTTAAAAGGCAGCCGGAAATATAGTGTGTGGTTACGTTGAATAAACATTTATTGATCAACATTATATTATATTAAAATATTAAGATGTTATTATGAAACAATTCATTGTCTTAATATGTATCTGTCATAGGAATTAATATTGTATTTTTGTATCAGTAGTATCCAACACTATATATTTAAGATGGACAGATTGACAATAATAATATATCTATTTTTGTATATTTTCTACTTTGATAGATGCTTGCGTTTAGTACTTGTGAGATGAAATGTTCGTAACTGTTCCTACTTCTAGTTATGTTCGTATTTCGTTTTGTTATGGGCATAATGATCTTCATTCCATAATGTAAGTGTCTTTGTAAATTAGTCATTATTTTAAGGTATTTCCAGGTTGAAATTTGCTTGATTTATCAAGGTGAATTTAAGGAGCATTTAAGTTTTAACCATGTTTTTTTTTTAATTCTGACTACTTTTGGACAGTGGTAATGTTAAGTTTTACATTTAACTATTTTAACATATTTTGGTATTACACTGTAGTGTCTCAATGTATATAATATGAACTAGCTACAGTCAGAATCACTGTTCTCTATCAATCCATTGGTTAATAAAAATTGGATCAATTAATAAATTATTTGGTGCTATTATCAATACCTTCGTTTTATTTCACCTCTGTCTACTATTATCAATAAAACTACAATTTTATGATGTTCATGAGGCTAATTTTAAATGGATACAATTTATATGAAATACATGGGAGATATGATTCTATAATATAAATGTGTATAGAAAAAGTATTGTAATAAGAATATAGAATTTGGTTTTTAAATACTTGCAAACCTTATTTTGTTTTACAAAAATAACATTTAGTTCTTTTGGGTAATTTTGAAAAAATTAACATGATAAGTTATCTACACATAATATTGCAAAATAAATAACATAAAATAAATAAAAACACAAAAAACAATGAAAATAAATCATTGATTCCTTGTTTCAAAATGTTTTTTCTTGAATTAATAATTATGGCCTGACTGAAGAAAATCTATTGTTTTTATTTTTAACTATTATACACCAAAAAAGGATATAAATAATGTTTTGGTAAGCGAAAATATGGAACTTTTATCTTTATACAGCAATGTTTTTCAGACAACCAAAACCAAAATAATTCATGGAGCCTTTTTCTAACTTTAATACACAAACATGTTTAATTTTTAATATAGAAAACATTTAATCTACCAAAGTATATTAACATTAAGAAACTATGATTTTAGGTGAAAATTACATAGACCAAACAAAGTTAAACAATTTATTTTCTTTTTTTCTTAGCATTTGGTGAGAGGGAAGACATTTTAACTGAATCAGGTTGGGAGAAGTCCAGGGTTTCAACTTTCAGATCATCAGCAGTTACTGTATCAAGCAGATCCAAGCCCTGCAATTGTTCTTGTTCCAGACTGTGCAGCATTTGGAACCCAGGTTCCAATGAAGGCGTAAAGGCATCCAGAGCTGCTGGAAAATGTAGTTCTGGAACTTCTTCTAGTTTAATCTGAGGTGGGACTTCACCCACAGCCAACGCTTCACATTGAGATCTAAGCATATTACACTTGTTTTTAACTCTTGAATGATATCTTCGAACACGGTTCTCATAGAATTCATGTAAATTCCCTACATGGAGATCAGTGAATACTTTTGATATGACATCTGGAAAGCCAGGTCCGAGCCCACCAGCTTCTCTATCAACTGCATTTCGTAACAGCTTGCCCATATTGGTGAGGTAAATATCCAGAGCATCAGCAACTGCAGTCAGAGCTGTGTTAGTACATGATGCGATACCCACATGACCAATGGCTATGGCAGCACATTGTTTTAAAGCACGTTTGTGGCTTTCTGGTGTAAACGGTAATATCACGGGTCCGTTACCGCGCGAAAAATCGCCGTAGTCTTTCGGTAACAAGTTCATTGGTGGTACAGGTTCATGCACTGGTTTCATTTCGGGTTCTGGTGGTGGAGGCAGCAAACTCAGTGCGCCTATCCTCACACCGTCAAACACGGCGTTTTCCGTTTGTTCGAGAATGTCTCCTAATTGTCTTGCGTATGCATGCAACTGAATAGTGTGAGTGATTAAATTCGGCTTTGGTAACTCAATAGGTGAAGATTTTACGGTAATCGGTATTTCTGGTATATTTTGCATACCCAGTTCGATGATGGGATTGAAATTAACATTCTGCAGCACAGATTCGTCATTTTCAGGGTTTTCGAATTCA
>DWPA01004780.1:0-12490 GCA_018251375.1 Calpodes ethlius | reverse complement strand
TGAAAATATTTTTGGTGTTACAAAAAAATATCAATTTGAGATTTATGGTCTTTGGCTATTCTAAGGGCATTTCTATTTTCACATATACCATACATATATATACAAAATCTTCAATGTCTGTACATAGCAGATATTTATGAACAAAATAATAGTATAAGGAGCCTTAATAGGAGTAATAAAAACCAAAGTAGTAATCATTATAATTTTTGTCCTGTATGTTTGGAAACATACCGCGCGAATAAACCGGACAAGGAGGTGCTTTTGACAATTTTGTTACTGGAGATGTAACTCAAAAACTGGTGCATGTTTCATCTTGACGTGTAGTTTCGAGGCCGAGATATTACCTAAGAAATTTCAACATTTCATGCATTCGTAAGTAAGTAGCGGACAACATCTATTTATTATATAGTTTCAGAAACGTTACACCAAATAATGTTTATTATACGCTATTCGTACTGAAGCTTAGTGCTCAATACAAGATGATAACTGAATGATGAACAGGTATTTTTCAGTACAAATTCCATAGATTTAATTATATTTTGTTAGAGAAAAGATTGCGTGCACCATTTAATAATACTAAAGAATAACATTGAGGGTAATATTGTAAATACTACCCGATCGGCTACCGTCATTATTGTACGCCTGTACAAATTTAACAGCAATACGCAATTAAGTGTGAATACCTACAATTTGACATATGACATGGGTGTCACTTTCGTATTTATAATACTAGTTTAAAAGTATAGATAGTCATTTGTCCCACTATCCGCTGCATATGTTATTCGTTCCACGTCTTTACACTGGAGAAAAGAATGACGAAGATAATATTTTATATATAGTATTGTAAACAGCAGCCGAAATATTAATTTCCTGCGGTATACGAGGACCATCGAAAACATTATTAGGTTTGTAGTCTTGTATCTATACAATAAAACTGTAACTAATCGGTGTCTGTACATCGCAAATATTATATTTAAAAATTCGTAATGACGGAACTTTCTATACCCAAGAGAATCATATGTTTGTGCACGCTAATCTCAGAAACGACTAATCCGATTTGAATGCAATTTTCAAGATTATATTGTTGGCTTCAACTTAACATTATAGCTAAACTTACACGTACGAAGTCGCGGAGTAAAATAGTTTTCTACAACGACAACGAACACATTCGACTTATAGTTCCCGAGTAAATTGAAAGAGTTCGTTTATTTCATTCGTGTATTACGTAACTCGTCCGGAACCAACAGCGCCATTTCCTCCAACACTGCTTCAGTTTATTACAAGCTGGGAATTTCACTATGCGTGTAGCAGAGTGAAGCATCCCGGGGTTATTTCTTTTACGACTCGAAAGAGAGGAAAGTTCATCAAGACAACGTCCACGTAACGACGTTTTGTGATAAATGTAGAACGTGCTACCTATTATGATACATCTCGAAATTAAAATAGCTTAAAATACATTTTCCTGTTTACATTATGCCAGAACTGTAAGAATTAAATTGACATTATATATAACTGACATAAGTTGTAATTGTTTATTAATCTATACTGTTAACTACTCTATGAACCTGCCTCCATTTTCAATTAAAACTTCGTACCAAACGCAAGTTTTTCTTTTTATTCATTTATAAGGGATTGTTCAAGGATTACTCTCAAGAGATTGCAAATGCATGTATACACTATACTGTTAAGTATTAAAATATAAATGATAAAAATAAGGTAAAATTCAAATCGCACTGTAATTTATATGTTTAATGACCTAGTTGGCAGTGACTTATCTGCAAAACGAGGAGTCCCGGGTTCAATTCTTGGCCAAAGCACATATTTATGTAAAAGATAAATGCACGTTCTCGGGTCATGTGTGTAAGTGATGTCTTATTCGTATTTTACTTGTCACTCGCAACACATGTAATACAGCAGGCTTCACACACCTTCGAGAACATTATGGAGAACTTTGAGGTATGCATGTTTCCTCGCGATGTTTTCCGTCCCCGAAGCAAGTGATAACTTGTAACTTGCACATACGTTTTTGAAAATTAGAGATGCGCACATGATTCTAATCCCCCCCCCCCCACGTTCGGGAAACCTATGTTCAAACTACTAGGCTATCACTGCTCACCGGTACCTATACATTCCGTAAAATAGCTAGCTTTACCTAAGTGTCAATTTTGATCTTTATCAAAATGAACAAACAAAAAACAATGCCTTTGCATTGTGGTGGATTTCACTCAAGTGCTGTTTATGAAATGGTTAGGGTGGTTCGCGGGTGCTGTGAGACCACGCAGTAATACTTGTAAATACGTGGGTTAGTCTAGTAAATAACACCAAACTTAACAAACATAATATATTTAATTGTAATCCCAACCTGAGCCAATCTGAAATCATCTGGAATAACATATTATGTAGTATGATTTCATACATGAATTCTTATCTTATATTACCAATTTTTAACTATATTTTCCGTACAACGAATCTCTCATAATCCGACGGGTTGTGAAAGCAGTCTTCCCAAATAAATATAATGTTATTTACATTTCTACGCGTTGATACATCTTTCAAGATGGCGGGACTATTGACGCCCCTGGCATTGGGGTGGAGTAAATAGACCGAGAAGTGTTATAATAAGTAAAAAAAGTTATTATACAAAAGTAGGTACTTATAATACATCGCCGTAGCGATGTAATCGACATGACGAGAACATACGGCAGATTTATAAAATAAAACACGTACATTTTATAAGCTTCGATTTTCTTCATCGTACTGAATTTACGTTGAACTGAAGCGATTTCTACTATCTAAGTTAAGTGAGATTTACTCGTACTAACGAAGGTACAAAGAGTTGAGGATTGAGTGTGGTGGCAAAAATTGGCAAAGGCCTATGTCCAACAATGGACGATCGATGGTTGTTGATGATGATGATGATGTTGAGAAGGAACTGTTTAGCCTGCTTTTCAACCACATTTAGATCTCGAAAAATCATCATATATTTAATTGGCCACCATATATAAGTTACATATCCATAAAGAAATTAAATAAACGCCAGAGATCTCAGCACCACAGATAAACATTGATATAAAAATTCCCCACCACGGACCTAACATAACACAATAATAATCTTTGTTGTATATCAAATCATGACGTTCACCACATGTTATAGAACTCAATATTTTTTCTGACAAATAAGTATATCAGTACCACCAAACCCTGCAGACCATGGGTACCTGTGACTTACTTCAAATAGGACTTTACGAGAAACTATAGTTGCGCAACGATAACGACATAAGGCTCAGCTGACATCTCCTCCCCTTGCTATGTCTGGAAGCCGGAACCGTAGAGGGGTTTTTAGTGGGTAGTTACGATGAGGTGCGCGAAGTCCCACATACCTCCGGGCCAGGCATGGCCATAGAGCTTACGTAAATGTATTTTCTCCTCGGTCAAAAAAGGGGGAGACTATAGTTAGTATGGTTTAAATAAAATCCGATATCTTTCAGACAATCATAAGACGATAAGTTATATAATTAAGTTAAATAGTTTAGAGAACAGACGGTATGTAGTAATAAATAATGACAGTACAGACCTGGTACCTAGTGGTAACAGAACGCCAGTCGCCAGTGTTCACCACGTGCAACTGTTCACCAGTAAATGATTATAACGGCTCATAATTAGAGAAGTCCCACAATGACCCCTATCCTGATAGTCGGTCCCGTACACTAGTTCCTGGTACCAAGTCATAGTCACGTAGTTTCCCAGCCAATTATTTTCTTGCACAAGAATCAATTAACTTCTTACTAGAGTTCACAATCGTGGAAGTTGATGCATTTTCCTTCGTCTTCCAATCACATGATTATAATTAGTTTCGCGTAACAGTCGAGCTAGGTATCTATACTCTTGAAACTAACTTATGGAATTACTTGATAAAGTCTCTCAATGTGCAAACTTTAATTAAGTATTACAAATAAGTAATGTAATGCAATCCATAATAATATTATAAATGCGAAAATGTGTTTGTTTGTTTTTTTGTTTGTCCTTCTTTCACGACGCAACACAGCCTCCTTATGGTGTGATTTTTGGTTTGAAGAAGTTAGGAAGGCGACGAGTACTATAAGCTACTTTTTAACGCGAACAAAAAAAACATCTTATTTCTGTGGCAAGATCTAAATTCAGCAAAATGAAAGATAATATTTAATTTGTTGATAACAAAGCGTTGTCTAGCAATTAATGATATAAAGGATTGACAACCTTTTTATTGTTGTTCTTTTCTTACAGACGTGCGAAGCCACTGGCTACATCTAGTAATTATATAATTATATAATTATATAATCGTATATTGAGTTTGGGTTTATTTTTACAGAAGAATTATATAATTATATAATTCTTCTGTAAAAATAAACCCAAACTCAATATACGAGGTCCAAGGCATCCTAAGCTTCTGTTTAAACGACGTGACTACCATTCGATAACTTTCTCTCGTCAATAGTTATGAATCGTATTGCTTTGAGTCGAATAACTCTTTAAGCTTTGAAAGTTTCAAATATTACATAAGGAGGCATCATCCAAGAAATTTCCAAGCAGTGACACCCTTAATAAATGTTCCATACCTGTAAAGGATTACCAGTCCATTCTCAATGTAACACTGATAAGGAGGTACAGTCATTACCAAAAGTCTTTCTTCCTAGTGGTAATTTAAAAGCAGTGGTTTTAAGGTATCCGAATAAAAATGCGTAACGGATCAAACTTGAACGTAAACAAAAGTCATTTAACAAAGAGACAAAGTGACTGCTACCAAAATTTTCCGATAAGCCCAGGGTTATAAATACATATAAGTAACAAAATTATAGCTTGACCCGCAAAGTTGTACACGTTTCGGGGTATTTCTAAACTTACCCTGCGGTCAGTAAATGGCGTCGTGCAATATGTCGCCATGCCAATAATGGGGATCATCTATTCCGACCCCACCGCATGAGATTTGAAGAATTTAGATTGCTTACGGCCTTTATGAGTAGGGTGGATACAAAATTAATATTCTAAGTAGGCACTGTACCTAACCCCCACGTAATATTATTATATATAATGTGAATTTAGACTTTAATCATAATTAAATTTCTAACCCCGTCGCCGTGTTGGTGGAGAGGCTGTCGAACGAAAATGTTAACACACGGTAAACGGTAACAAGATGAAACTATTTGACCCATATCATATGCATTATAGATTTTATTGATGAACAAGAACTTTCAATATTCACTTATTTTTAGGGTTCCGTAGTCAAAACGAAATCATAATAGTTTCAATTTTCCGCCCGTTCCTCCCCAACTTAGTTCAGATAACCTTAGTGTTAGTAAACTAATTTAGCATGGGTATGTTCTATCATGCCGATAAAGTGGTAGAATAGAATCTTAAGACATTTTTCCACGGTCATTCATACACGTATAGTGCAATATAATATTGTATAGGTTTAGAAAATATGAGCTCCCGAAGCGAAGACTATCTTTCGATTTAAGAAATACATAGATTCAAAAAGAAAATTATAACAGTTAAGCAAGCTTCGCAATTTAACACAAACACGACGCTTACAACCACGAAACCTTACCCTGCGTGTGGCGAACGCTTGGCCAATTTTTTATCTGTGAATATCCTTAAAAAAGTGTCAACTTTAGTCACGGTACAACAACGTTTGTCCCTTTCTCTCGTACGTTTAAGACACGAGAAGGAAAGAAACATAAGATACAGTAGGGGCAAGAAAAGACGCGGATACAATCCAAAGTTCCAAAGTGGAACGCAGTGTCGCACTAATAATGGTGGGCATCCATTCCGCCGGCGGCCATAAAACAACGTTAAGAATTTAGATTGCGCGTCATGTAGCGAGACTAGCGACCCGCGGAGGAATGCCCGCGCTCCACACTTCGATCTATTTATTTGTCCCCCAGCACGGAGACGATATATTAATTGGCCTTTGTTTACTGCACTGTATTTATTGTTGATATTTTTAGGTAACGTATGAGTCTAGATATAGAACTAAGCTATTGCAACCGTTATTCCGTACGACAGCTTGATAGCGACGATCATTTTAACTGTCGAGGAACTGATTTAAGCGTGATTATCGTAGGCGCCAAGTTCAAAATCGTTTAAATAATTATATAGGTGTTATTAATGTTCATGAACTATTTTTTTCTTTCATTAGCGTTGCTTTATAGATATACATAGAAGTGCTTTGTCGTGGAAGATAAGAAAAATGGAAAGAAATTCGGAAAATGTGTTCTATTCAATACCTTACAACTTCCTATTCTTAGATTTAGCGCAAATTAAATTTAGTTAAAAAGATGTACTGAGAAGTTTCTTTCGCCGCTTTTTATTGACGTAGAAATGTTTTCCGAAACGTCGGTGGAAGCAAAAGAACACACGCATATGTATTGATGAAATACCTACAGGTTTTAAATTTGAATTTGTGTACTTCGATTAGGAAACGGCTCCTACAGTTATCTAATCAAAACTTGATCTCTGACAGTTCCAATGATGGCCGCTGTCAAACTGTACAGTGGACGTAACAGGTCACAACTACAACACCGACAGTATTTATAGCACTGCAGTAAAGTCGCTACGGTGTTCCCTTTCTCTCGTGTCGTTGCGAGAAAGTTGGCCGCATCAGAATTCATTAGCGCAACCTCAATGACGTCAGTACGGCTCCTTACACACTGTAGTTTTGATTTTTTAAGCCTGGATTTTTTTTAATCAATTTAACATAAGATTTAGAAAATTTTAAATAATGTAATTGGAAAGTAACTGAGATGGAAAGTTATAAAAGCCGGTGTAAGCTTATTAACATAATATTATACTTTATTTATTAATGAGAGAGCAGCAAATTGCAATGAGGATAATTTCACGATTTCTTTTAAAGCTCATATTTTTTTTTCGTTTTCCAAATTGTATCTCTCAGTATTTAAATTTGATTTAAATCATGAATTAAACTTGCGAACTGTGTATAGTCATTTAAGTTCTTTTTAAATTAAGTTCACATTCATGTACATGAAATAAATACATTTGTCGAATTACATCTAAGGAATCCGCCTAAGTGAGTGACTGTTTTCCGACTTCCAATAAATAATTTAATATCAAATAATTCTGTAGGTAATTAATTTTTGTAATAAATTACAGTTAGAGACGATTAGAGACGATTTCCGTGTATTTGTAATTTAGTATTCGAGCAAAGGATCAATAAAAAATGTATAAAAAATACATCATTCATATAACATCGATTTATAAAATAAAATATAACATTTGCATCTAAAGTCAATTTAAAGCATAAACTCTAGTTGAAGTAATTACTTAATCTATCTATCAGCCTTTAAAGGTCCACTACTGGACATAGGCCTTCTCTAATTTGCGCCAATAAGACCGGTCCCGAGCGATCTGAATCCAGAAAATACCCGCTGTCTTCTTAAGGTCGTCGGTCCATCTGGTTGCGGGTATTTTTATTCAATAGCTAATAATTTGAACGAAGTAAGAACTGTCATAATTTAATCATTATATAAAACTTAAGTAATAACTTTAACTTGACTATACATATACGTGTCTCGCCCATAATAAGTTCAGTAACTAAATCGAATGTTGATTTTAATCGTAACGTTCCACATAATTACACAACGCTTGAAATCCGAGAGTTAAATTTACCACAAGTCGAAAGTAGATTTAACGTTCAATTAGGAACGGATGTCCGTAACACATTGGCTATTGTTAAGAAATAATACTGGTTGGTGACCTCATAGTCCAGTTAGTGGTGACCAGAACATCAAGAACTTCTAACGCTTCAATTCCCGGTCGATCTTGTGTATATGTCACCCAAAACAAGTAGACGTCGAGGATGAACGTTAATTAATTTTAATTCGATGTTGGATACTTATAAAAGTAGGATTATAAGGTCAACTTCTTCAACCGGGGAAATGAAAAAGAAATATCAAAAAACTTTTTTTTGTACTGAATACGTCCTTGGTAAGTACAGTCACGGTTTAAAATTCGATGTATCAAAAAAGCTACACTTAAAAGAGACCAACTTATCATGAAAATGTAATTTACGTAGAATTAAATGTAAGATATTTATTGAATTTAGTAACAAAAATCATAACAATTATGTTATTCCTTCGGTGAAGGAAAACGTCGTGAGGAAACCTGCACACCCGAGGGTTCACTATAATGTTCTCGAAGTTGTATAAAGTCCACCAATCCGCACATGGCCTGCGTGATGGACTATGGTCTGTACCTCTCACATTGTGTGAGGAGACCCGAGCCAAACAGTGGGACAGTTATGAGTTATGATTATATTTTTGTTGGAATGTAACTCCAAAATACAAATAGTTGAGATTTCATAAACGATATACAATTAAATGCAACATGTTCACTGCCCCCAAAAAATCAGCAACATAGCGACATCTATATCTAAACATACATATCATAGTATGCTATATCGTCGAATATATTGCGTTCCTCTAATAATTAAACCTATAACTATTTTCCTTTGAACTAAAACGATTTCCATGTCTAAGTGTGGACAAAAACCCATCAATAGTAAACGAGAATCTAAACACTATGCCACTACGTCATGTACCTCACGTAGTATAAATAAAGTTACCTTAACAAGCAATTTTAACACTTAACGTACAGCAATAAGATCCCCATTTCAATAACGAAGTAAGAAAGCATGTAGTAGTAATGAGAATGAAAGTTATGACGGCTGAATTGTTTTCCAACGTTCAATTTGCAAGTGAAATTAAAACTACGATAGACCGGTATCGTTGGGTAGTTCCGTTTTCCTGTACTTATTTTAATGTTTCGTACGCTGACATTGTATTCACTTAGGGCTTTCCCATATTTATCAGTGCGAAAACGGTCTGCGTTATTATATAAAACAATGCGTTACATCATACATTGCTGTATTGCTAAAATGAACAAACGTTATATTCCTGTTTATACAGCAATGTATATTGAAGTAGTATCTGGATGCATCATATGGATCACTGGATGTTATAAGCCCTGAAACGGTGTACACAAATCTTTATAAACAATGCAATAAAAAAACTATTTCTAACCGTTGCCAGGCGTAGTATTATATTGGTCAAGATGAACTAAATAAACATTAGCTGATCCGAGCGAAGCCTTTTCATCTTAATTGCTTTAGATCAGCTTACTGTTTTATCTTAAACCGATGCCACGTCGATAAGTATGGGGAGACCCTTCTACTGTATTCAATAATTGCTTCCACGAGCATCCCTCAAGGCGAATGGATTGAACAGCTGAATATTAATAAGTAAAACAACAACAAACGCTCGGAGCTGGTAGTCTTAAGTCGAGCTTAAGTGACTGACTTCAGTAACTTCGAGCATACTCGATAGTTCGATGAATGATATCTGTTAACTAAATTAATAGTTAAATTAGTAGAGCTTTAGTGCTTTGGGTATGTTAAGGCGTTATTCCTAATTGTTCTCTTTAGATAACAGACGCTAGGTCATATTTTAGAAGCAATGTTCTTCAAAACTTTTACTTATATGTTTCAAATTCTTCTAAGGCGTTGACTTATCTTAACATCACCCAATAAACTTAATGCTGTACAATCACATGAAAAAATAATAGATTTTTAGTACAAAGCTCATGGGTATAAAACGATGTCTTTTTGCAGACGTTCTCAACAATCTATCTATTCATTATCCTCAAGTCAGTTGCCTAATAACTGCCAAAATATAACAATAGGTAACTCAAGAACTATACTTACATAAGTAATGCAGAAACGTAATGCAAAAAAAACGATTTATCAGTACAACGAGCATTTATTTGCTACATATAGGGCTCATTACAGCCCTATGATTGGTTTATTACATGCGGCCTGCTTCAGTATTAGTTTCTTGAACAAAAGACTAGCTACAGACAAAGACAACAATACAAATAGTTGATCCTTTCATTCATTCTATTTGGTCACGGATAATAAAAATAATAATATAGCTTGGCAGTTATTTTTGGACTTTAACAAACCCATAGTGGCGAATTTCAGCCAAACAATGTTTGTGAAATCTTAATAATCCTATGCGTTAATGTGTAAATATCTATGTGTGAATTTGAGGGTAAGAGTTTGGTATTACTTTACCTACTATTATCCAGAAATTATAGATAGATAAATATTGAAAAACTCGTCGGAATAAAAAAAATCTCCCTTTGCACAACTCAAAACGAAACTTTATAAGTAGCATCAAATACCAATTGTCACCAGACGGGACAAAGTGAATAGCAGCCGAACAAAAAGGTCACGAGTAGGACTGACCCCAATACGAGTGTACACCCGGATTTTTGTACTGTACTGACACATATTCCGGTCACGTCAGGAGTCGCGTCACGCTCGACATACGTCGACATACCGTGACGAGAGCTACGATGTCAGGGGCTGTTATTGAATAGGAGCAAAAATAAAACTCACTAATAGTACCTTTTTCTAAGTAACAGTTGTCTCATAAGTAATTATGTTGTGGTTGGAAAGATGTCGGCTACACTTATACAAGAGGCGATCGTCCGTAAAAGTAGCAACGCATCTGTGACCAACTTCGAGTGGGTACAAAATAGTAAGGATTAATAACCGAATGATTTCTAATATTTGTTAATGGTATTAACCTACACTAATAGGCCTTATTTAAACAGTCTTCTTATTAAAGAGTAATAACAAAGTCATATTTTTATTAACACCGTTATTTATTTTATAAATAAAAATAAACGTTCTTATAAATTGTCCAAGTAGCAATATTAACAAATAGTTGCATCCTGGCACAGACATTCTAAATGTCGTGTGTGAAATTTTTTGTATGTAAAATCACTGAAATCCACAACTGATAAAACATAAAGTAACAAGACCTGAGGATAAACTTTACTATGTTAATTTATTCCATATTCAACTGCATATATCGCACCGTACTTTGTATATTTTCGATAAAAGAAACAATTACTAAAATTTCTATAATACTAATCTTTCGGGAAAGGAATCTTTAGGAAACTCAATTAGTTTCCATAAGAATTTCAAGGTATCTCAAAAGTAATCAGTATCTGTAAGTCACATTGGATCAGCGAGGTTAACCACCTCAACCCTTACAATCGTGAAAGGGGGCCAGAGTAAAGTTGGCCAGTAAAAGGGTTTAAATGAAGGAAATTACTAAAAAGCTTACACGGTCCTTGTCGACTGAATCCAAATGGACTGTCAATTGCAAACTGATCCAAATTAAATTGTCACAGATTCGTATCGTAACGTAATGATTTAAAGTTGAACATTTTATTAACAGCTGACAATGACACATTGCTTCCATTTTTGAATTTATTCAATACTTTTAGTTTAAAACGACTTTATGTTTTAATGATGGAAGTTTGGGTCATGGGTTGAATCGAATGTCAGATTTTTCGTCGATCGAATTTCTCTCAATTTCCTCAGTTTTTCATAGGGACACGAACATCATTTTGATGATATGGAAATGCTCTAAGAATATATCTATCGAGGTAACAAATATAAAAAAAAACCTACTTCTTTTTTTGAAGTTATTTAATAAAATGTCTTAAATGAAAAAGAACTAAGAAGAACTACAAAATTAAAAAAAACCTGTAAATTAACTTCAATTGACATATTAAGCATTACAGCTTACTGATTACGATAAATTTTATGAATAGAGATAGTGTATTAAAATGTACTTCTATATTTTCCTAATCCAAACCATACCAGGATAAGAAAGTTCAGCTTTTAGAATAAGAAAATTAAGAAAAATACTCAAAAGCGTTCCAATTTAAATAAAAAACCCTACAACGTAATATTATTCATCAGCGGAGCGTCTTCTGATCTAACAGAAAAAATGTTCGATAATGAGGCGGTGGTGCAATCTCGAGGATAATTAAAAAACTGGCCAGACCGCTGCTTCGCGAGACCACAGACTGCGAGCACCACTTAGAAGTTCGTTACAATAAAAATCATATTTTGCTACAGTTCACTCTCAAAGGATTACCAGTACGGACAACAAATTCAAACTAAAATTAATCTTCTGATATTTATATTTCAGTCAGTCATATACCGGTATTATTATCAGTAAATATATCTGCATCCAAGTATTACAATGCAAATAATTGTACTAAAAAAACTGTATAAAAAATCATAATACGGACATATATCTGGTATAAAAATCTTCATGAATGGTCTCGAACAGGTTACCAAAAGGTTTATGTCATGTCTCGTGATTAGCTTAAAATTATTTAAAATGTATCATCAGTCTGAAACATATAAAAACGATTCCATTGTTAACAAGAAGGATGGTACAGATTCAGGTAGTTAAAGAATTCAGGCAATCCAAATAACTACGAAGCAGACCAAATTAGTATTTTTTTATATCGCCAACAAAAACATCGCACATCGATTGTCCGAGAACACCATTAGGCTTTGAATTTAGCGCGAGTTTAATTTCGTTACATTACAAAGGAAAGAAAATAGAAA
>DWPA01004779.1:0-12490 GCA_018251375.1 Calpodes ethlius | reverse complement strand
CCTTTAAAAGTCCACTGCTGGACATAGGCCTTCCCTAATTTGCGCCACTCAGACCGGTCCTGAGCCTTCTGAATCCAACGAATACCCGCTGTCTTCTTCAGGTCGTCAGTCCATCTGGTTGATATAAATTTAAGTAAAATTAATATTTTATAAAAACGTATGTTTAAGTACAATTAATACTCTGTATAAATTTAGATTTAAGTAAAATTAATTTTTATGTAAGTTTACATTTAAGTTAAATTAATATTTAATAAAAAAAATACAAGACACTAGCTGTGCGATTTTTATATTTTTTTCTTTGGCCTTGAACGTTGGTGTTAAGAACGTTAAAGAATGTTCGGTAGCAACATTTCTTGTAAACGGTTCCCGAATAATTTATACTAACGCCAACGTGCGTACAATAAATTTTCCAAATTTACAATTCCCTAATGGCTCTGCCATCAGTAATTAATTCAAATTCCAGACCTCGACCGACTTAAATTAGTAGCATTTCTTACCAAATCTACCTTAAATGTCTATCTTGCTAGTAAAAATTAATGTATTTTTTTATGTAGTGTTTCAAGATATTTAGAACACTCCGAGGGATTTGGGAAAAATACTAATTAGATAAAATGTTTCACTGCAGCCTTATGGCAATCTTCAGTGTTCATTAGGATCTTAACTGTGTTAAAATAATTCGAATTGTACAAAACACCAACTTTCTAAAGAACACAATCATTTTCTTTGGATTAAGTATTAAATTCATATTTAAAATGAAAATCATGTGACAACTATGGGTTTTAGGAACCACATTGAAAAGTATTTTAAGTAGTGTTGTACACCAAAGAATTTAAAAACTCTGGGCAATTATTATTAATACTTTTCCGAAACTGGTTCCAATTATAATTGAATTTCAAAATTTTGTAGTATAGTATGATTTAAGTCTTATTTTATATATTTTCAAGAACAGCTGTGAAATATAACGTGCAGAAATAAATTTTGTTACAGAAAAAGATACTTCTAATAATTTATCCTTTAACTTAATTCAAATAAGTTTAGGATCTGTGGCGTAAGGAGCTTTATAACGATCTATTGTTATTTTCTGCTCGAAAACTGAAGTCAACCTACTCGTGAAGTAGTTTGCTCAACAGCAAACGAGGGTATATCGTCAGGTTTATCCGGTTACTAAACTTTGTAGACACAATTAAATCTCATCAGCGCTCACACAAGTCATTTTACCTGTTTATTAAAGGTAGATCTCACGCCAGATCAAACGCCAGATCTCACGTCAAGCCTGGGGTATGGCCGAGCTCCGACTGACTTGCGTTCGGAACTCGTATGGTTGCAAGTGTTGTAGAAAACTTCGATAGCGTGATTTAAGTCGAGCCTGACGTCACGGTATGACGTATATAGGATACGTGGATAGCCACCACCATCAGTCTAGAATCAATAGTGGAATTGTTTATGTTCCTTGAGCGAACTGATGGAGGACCAGTAATAGGAAAGCGGGTTGCTTTCACCTTGGCCGACGACGTCTTTCTGAAGATTTCTGGCGTTACCAATGTCCATAGATGATGGGGAACATTTACCAATAAGCTTAAAATCTATGGAAATGTTAACATCTCTTTAGTTTATTTAAGCGTAAAAATGCATTTACATCTTGAAGTATGATCTCATAACTAAATCATTGTATTACTTAAATGAGATGGATATTTTCAAGAAAAGAGTGAATAAGCTATTACAAAGTTAGTGCGCTAACCAACTTAAACTGTATCTCTGCTTACCATCGGGACTGTAGTCAAGTATTAACTAAATAAATAAAAAATCTGTTCATCTAACTATTATCTGACAACTCATGTTTTAACTACAATTTTTACTGTAAGACACATTATTACACGAAATAAACTATTTATTTACAACTATTTTTCTATTGTTCGTCAAGAAAATGGATAACTATGTAAATTACAAACAGCGGTCTTGTTTAAGACAAGATGTGGCATGAACCGCGTAAATAGGATGAAATAATTCTCGAGTAACGTGAATGGAAAATGAATGTTTAAACGATACATTACGTAGAATTTGAATGATAACAATATGAGAGAGGAATACTAGGGCGGAAATTATTAAATAATGAGTAACAGGATTTCACTTCAACTGTGAATACATTTGGAAAAGTATTCCAAAGATGAAGCTCTCTCAGTAACATTTTACGCAAGCAAAAAATGTATTCAGACAGCTAAGCGAGTTATTCTTGGAACATTATTTATTTAGCGTCTTTAAATATTGTTCACGTATCAACAGATGTCAATTTTTGTATCACTTTCTTGTTCCATAATAAGGTAATGTCTAAGTAAATAGTAAGTAATACAGGGTTTTTTAAATCGCGTAAAACTAGGTCTTCTTAAAGGCAAATTGGCAAATCTGAAAGATGGGCAACTGGTTATAAAGGAACTGCTCATTAGATGAAATAAATATCTATGATATTAACACCAAGTGACCAGTATTGACAAAAAAATGTATACTTATGTGCGTTTATGTTAATGTCAACGGCATGCCCGAATCAGTGTTAAGGTGTTAAATTAATAGAGTGCTATTTAAAATAAATTCCATTAATTTGTCCGTCGATTAACGCGTTAAAGTGTTTTCCACATCAGCGTGGTGACATATTTAATGCGTTAACTAACACGTTAGGGTGGAGATACAGATATACCTTTGTCTTTTACAATATGTACAGTGTACACATGTCATTTGTTGTCAATAATTGTGATATATTCAGTCTCACGCGCTACCTACCGAAAATCGGCACGAACTTTCCGGACAAAATATTATTAAAATCAATTGTTTTAATAAAACAATAATCGAATATGTACTGCATCATATTCAATTAAAACTCATTGTTGATTTTGTTTTCAAAATTGTACTGTCTCTGATTGAGATGATAAAATTTTGAATAATATATATATTTATATTAGACGTTGTCCGCCCACGTTTGTAAAAAGAACAACAGTATATAAGTTGTCAATTTCGTTCTATCAGCGGTTTGGAAACGCTTTGTTGTTAAAAACTTTATTTAATATACATATATCGTAATGGATCTTTCCACAGAAATTAGATGTTTTTTGCGGAAAAAGTAGCCTATAGTAGTCGTCGTCCTCTAAACTGAAAATCAAAAGAAGAACAAAACACCCTTTCACATTTATAATATTAGTATAGATTGACACGACGTAACGGTGTTACGTTGCGTGCGCAACATAAAAAATCACCCTCATTCATTTTCATAATGACTCAAAAGAAATATAACTTAAAAAAATATCTGGATTACCTTATTGTACATTTCTGCCATAGGCAATGGTCGTTGTCTCCCATACCACTCTTATTCCAAGCCGCATTAAGGAACTTTGTTCCACAAACTTATGAAGTGGCGTTTCGAACTTTTCAATGTTTATTGTTGCTCGAACTGTAAGAAAAAAAAATATTATTTTGAAGTTATCCTTTTTTTGGCGTGTAAGAGAAAAATCAGGAGAGTAAATTTTTACAATGTCGTGAGATATGATTTTGACAACTATATACAAATGTTAACAACTTGAGTCAATCAGACCGATCCTGAGCTTTCTAAATCCAGTGGATGCCTGCTGTTTTCCTCAGGTCGTCAGTCCATCTTGTCGAAAGGCGACCTATATTCCTTTTTCCGTGGACGCCAATGATAACCCATTCTGTTTAGAAATATAAATTAATTAATTATATTCATTTATCATTTTCAATTAACTTTAATAACCGTCCAGGAATAGAATTCGGGTGAAGATCGTGCGAGCCGTAACTAATAACCCGACATTCCAGCCGTTATGCACGGCAATTGCCGTCTAGGGGGACGTCGGGCTGCCGCCTTCCTTATTTACCGAGATGGATCACATGATATAATTATTTTATTATATAACTAGTGAGGAATCTGTATATTAAACTATATTGTTCACTTACTTACCACAAATCAAATCACAACGCATAACTGTCCCACTGCTGGGCTTGGGTCTCCTCACACAATGTGAAGGGTACAGGCTATATTTCACCACGCTGGCCAAGTGCGGATTGGTGGACTTTACACACCCTCGTGCAGGTTTCCTCACGATATTTTCGTTCACCGAAGCAAGTGATAATTAACGTGTAATACGTATAACTTTTTGAAAATTTGATTTGCGTGCGTTATTCGAACTCACGCCCCTACGTTCGGGAAACCAACCTTCGAACCACTAGGCTATCACTTCTTTCTTTTTACCTACTTTTTACGAGAGATTGATTCAATTACATAGGCGATGAGTGCTAGAATCGATTTTAAGACTGAAGGGTACTAAGCAATCTTTTTTAGGTATACGGAGTTCTATCCTTCAATCCAAGTACAGTTTATCTCCCCTTGATACTTTATGTGAGACATTAGCTTGATAATTAATGATGTTTTGTTATTGTCAAGGATCACAGTCGTTCAAGGAAACTTTGAATATTTGGATTGAAACTTGCTAAGTTTAAAAAGCATGATAAAACTGTTGTTAATATTGTGACCAGGGCTTCTGTAATTGGCAGCAGTCTATTATAGTTCCCAGAGGTAGCATTATTTCATGACCAGCATCTTATATAACTACTCAATGTTATCAGCAGCTTCAACCGCGTTGTAATAAGAACAACAATAAAAAGGTTGTTCATTTCTTTGTGAGCTGTAGTAGCCTAGTGGTCCGAACAATGGTTCCCCGAATGTGCAATGGGCAATTATGAGTTATAATGATGATGATGATGATTTCTTTCAATCATTGTTTCTGAGACCACACTTTGTTGTTAAACACTTTAGTTTGGCAGGAATATACTTCGTAGAAGATCTTCCTTCAGAAATGAGAAGTTTAGTGTCGAGAAGTAGTCTATGGTACTCTTCATCATCTCAACTATATCCATACAGAAAAAAAACACCATAAGGACGCTCCATTGCGCCATAAATAAAGGACAAACAAGCAAACACACTATCGCATTTATAATATGAATATAATATCAGTTGAAATATTTTTGCTGATTTTGATAGTCCGAGACTGAACGTTTTCTAGATCGACATAACCAGCTCTGAAAGACCATTTACGAAGATCAAAATCAGCATTCACCATTTAAAATGAACCCTACCTGGGAACACCTTCTCTAATCCGCTATTAAGGTTTCACCTTGCAACAAATGGTCCAGCAAGCGAGGGAAAACCCCGGCAGTAAATCCAGCTCTGAATATCAAACTCGACATTATTTTTACGTTTCGCTTGATGGCTGCCTCGGACCCCACACTATCGTCATGACGGGTCGCGGAGCTACAACTTGATGGAGGTGCGTGCCATAAGAAGGGTGTGGGTTTCTCGTATATTCATTTCCATTCATGTCCATAGAATTTTTAACTACTTATCATCAATAAGATACCATTAGAAATAACTTGGTTATCTGTTAGTTATAGACTATGGGATGTCATACTAAATTTAAAATATTCTACATCATGTATACGAATATCATGATTTTATAAGTGATAAATGTAAAACAAGCTAGGAGATATAAAATGGCTTTATTAGTCGATTTCCATATTAATATTCTATATTTTTATGAAGAATACTTTCCTCTTTTAAGCTTTTCAGAGTGCAATTTGTTTGTAGTAACTTAATGTGGCAAAATCTGTAGATTTTTGTAATATCCAATTTGAACGACATCTTAGCTACGGAATAAGTGTTTAACATTCAGTATGTGACCAAGTAAATAAGTACCTAAATAAATTTTGAAGTAATCTCGCGAACGTTGTGTAAATTGATACAAAATAGTTCCATGTCAACACGCGAATGACGGACAGGGGTCTTTTGACTTTGACGATCGATAATTCTGAAAAAAAATATTTTTGTGCTATACTTCTCTGAGACTTTTATGAAAATAGTTTATAATTTCAATAAACGTTAAACGTTAACACATTCATACCCCGCAGTTGGATTCAGTAGGATTCAGGGTGGCAATTTCAATGTACTTTTGATTTCATTGTGATGTCAGTATCGTATTATAAATAATCAATTTAATGCATACCTTTAACATTACCTAGAAAGACAGCGTTGGCTCGTTCGGGGTTAATAGCTTCGGTAAACTGAAACATCGTGAGGAAACCTGCACACCAGAGTGTTCTGCACAAAGCCCTCGTAGTAACCGTAGTCGACCTTAGTCGGCCTTTATCTCTCAACGTCGTGAGAGAAGACCCAAGCCCAGCAGTAGTACAGTTGTGGGTTGTGATAAATCGCTGATACTTTAAATCAAATTTCCTTAATTATAACTTATATTAAGTCAAAAGACATCCCGTCTTGTTTCTAGGTAAGATAATTCTTTCGTCTCTGGAGTGTTAAAGTTGATGCGAGCGTTTATAAACATTATTTAAGTTTACTAGGTTTAGAATTTAAATGATGTAAGGTATTCAGCACGTTCACCGCAACGTGCCGTATCCGATCGTCTTCACATTCGCGGGCCGCGAGACGTGTCTTTAGCGGTGACCTTTGCGCGGCATTTGTGCTAAAATTGTAACAGACCTTCAACGTATAGCGATGAACACCTGCCGACCTTGGCGAAGGACTGCCTTGTTAACGATGGCGTGAAGACAATGGTTTGGGCACAAATCGACGCAAACGCTCAATACACGAAGGGCATTAGATTTCCTTCTTGAAAATGATAGCTTGTATGTATTAGAATTACTTAAGATTCATTCTGTTGGTTATTAATAGTTTCATAAGACAAAAGTAGGCTGTACGCTGTATAAGTCTGAAAAGAATTTCTTTGAAAGATTTTTGTTAGTTCCAGATACAACTTGACGCACGTGTGTGTGACGCAATCGTTACTATACCAGAGCGCCCTATAAAGTGGTTTATTTCCCAGCGTGACAAAGATTTGAATGATCACTTTAAATCTCTGCTCTCGATGTGGGTGTGGGTATCTTTGTGTATCGCCCAAGGCAAATCTACACAAGGAATCCTAGAGTGAACCTATGAGTGTAAGGTGAAGCGCATTTTCCTAATCATGCAGATGTTAAGCAATTTTTAATGACAACTTTCAATAACTTAACCAAATTGGTAACTTTGCCTACAAAGTGAGGACTTCTGACTGCGATTCCTTGCCGGATAAATATTTATGTGACAGATAAATGTTTATTTTCGCGTGGCTGTCAATAATTATAGTTCCCTCGTTGGGTTCATATCATTAGGGGAATTGAAGATGGCTACCAAAACGAATCTAAAGGGTTTTCACTCGATGTGTTTATTCATAGGTTTGTCAAAGTTCCGGCAAAAATATTCCAATGCCACGATGAGAACCTCAACATCATTAGAAACTCATCGTCATTAGATGAAACAAACAGATCTATGGAAGACAAATCTAATGTGCCTAGACTCTGGGTCAGGTTTTAGACTTTCCAAGGTTTTCTCTCTCAGCTCGATGAGATCATATCATTGTATTGTCCCTACATTGGCCTAAATGAAGACGTAACAACTAGAAATAGGAAATTTAATTCCTAGATTATATTACGTCGTTATATTACAGGTGGACCGGAAGAAAACAAACTGCTTCTGAAACAAAATTGAGCTCGTAAAAATCTTTATTTGCCGTAACATCATTTTTTTGTGTTTGAGAAATGAAACCTTTTGTTCTGAATTTTCAGCAGTCCGCGCGCCGGTCTTATTTCTGTTTCATTCTACAACTCGTTATAATCGGCTTACAGCGTACAGTGGATTTAATTACTGTAGTTTAGGATACTGGTATTTTTTCTTATAATATCTAAGGTTTTATATTTATTCATTTAAAAACCTTACTTATTTTATTGACTCAATAACTACGTATTTAAAACGTGCAGACTTACTTAGACATGTATATACTTATTTCAGATATAGATATAAATAAAAATATATTATAGTCGTTAGAAAAAAAAAATCCCTCCAAAGCTTATCTTAATAGAAGGTAAAGTAATAATATATATTTTATCTTTTTAATATATTGAAGGTTTTAGGGATATGATGACTATGGCCTGTACCCGAGCCCCAAGCCCAGGAGTGGAAAAGTTATGAATTGTTACGATAAGTTAACGAAAAAGCAGAAATAAAAAGTATCTTTATTCTGTACCGTAGGAGAATAATAATTGAGAAATAAATTCTAAAATTATTTTTAGTACCACATTTTTCTATCTCTATTTCTAAACTTTTACTAAACACAAATATGGGAATAAAGTCACTTCTGAAATATAAATCCTATTCATTTCCTATCTCCTGGGAATGTCTACATTATAAACAATATCTACGGGTAAATCTTCAGTTTATTAGCTTGAGGGGTTTCGGGTGGACGACTACGGGCGTTATGTCAATTTGGACTTTTCCATTCATATCTTATAAAAGCTAAGATAATCACGTGACCCACGGGACAATAGGATTTTAATTGGTCCTTCATATTTAACCCTTTACATATAAAGATTCGTTCACTTACTTTTCACGTCCTTTTGTGATTGGGTTACAGAATTTTAAATTACGGCACCAAAAATATGCTTATATGATTATAATTGTATTAAATATATTATTGTGAGGGTATTGCTAGCATCGTATTATTAATTTAATTTACCACATGAACCGCGGCGGTCCGTATTGACCTGTCTGCTGGTATAATTATTATTACTATATTATAATAATGTTTACATTTAACTGAGTTTTAAACCAATTATACAGTTGAAACATGAGAACAATTTATTGAATTTAATTAATGGTAAAACAGGTTTTAATGATCTGATAATGGATAATATTTTATAATTAACCATTAAATATAGCTGCTAACAAATGTCAATACGAAATCAAACCACACACGCTAATATATAGGTTAGTCGCTTAGGTAATATTGCTTAATTTTATTATTCATTTATGGATGACTCCGTAGCCAAGTTAGTTATGATCCTGCCTGCGAAGTAAGTGATCGCAATGTCTAATTTGTGTTGTCCAAGTTACCCGCAACACCGGGAATCCTAAAGCGAGGATATGAGTGTGTGTTTGTTAATGTTTGTTAGCGAATCCAGCACGTACTTAGGTAGTTTAATTGGTGGATGAGGGGCTCTCCCTCTACTACATTTCAAATGTATATAAATAAGTATTTCTGTGCGAATATTTTTCAATTTTCCTACTCGTAGTTCGAGCGATATTGATACCAAATCAATTATTTATTCAACTGTAAAACATCAAAAACAGTAAACAGAAAATCTCTAAGATTATTTCGTATTTATTACAACAATTTTCACTAACAAATCGTTGTTTCCTCAGCTTGCTCTAAAAACCAAACGAAACAGAAGGACTTTAGTATACAAAACTCGGGGCAGATGAGAAACAAACAGTACGATAAAAGGTATTTACGAAAATAAAAATGTTTACCGCGGCCTCTCATTTATTAGGTAAGTACACAAGTCGGTCGAAAGTCAATAGAATCAGGAAAAGTGGATTCAATAAATTATCTCTCATATACAAAAAATTCAAAGCGTCTCCCTAGTGGCGGATTTCAGCGGTATTTGAGCGGTTCTTGTTTGTGCAGGGCGGCCGAACGATTGAGGAATATCTCGAAGTAAAACAGGTTGCCGAGTAGCACTAATTTTTATAAACCTTTGCTGCTTTTACTAATCAAATAGTCACGAACTTAGTTGCATGCAGACTTGATAGTGTTCGCGGCTTCGTCGCGTGAGATTGGAAATAACTGCAATTTCGTCATGCAAGTAGAGTAGAATAAATGCAAAAATTGTAAACCAATTTATTCCTTATAACATTTTTATTATACTACGGAAATAATGCGATTTAGCTACAAAACGAAAATATAATTGTATTTTTTGTAGTCATATGAAACGTAGATATTCCAGAAAGTAATCTTAATATATTGAATGATATGAAAATATAACAATTTAAATGGAAAACATCTGTTAGGTTTTTGTTGTGTTGATTACGTGATATTACAAAAGTTATACAAGTGATGCTTAAAATTGTTTTATTTTATTTAACGTAGGTTGTGAATAATTATGAAACAAGCAGTAAGGTTTCTTGTCTATCGACATGGCTTTTTAGTCGGCATGACAGATAAAAATGTAAAAAGATGGTTGTGACGCTTCATATTGTAAAATATAAATAATTCAAAGTTGTTATTATCGAAATTGTTTTATTTCCTGGCCAGGTCCTAAAACATCTAATTTAAATCTTTACTGGACTTTAGAAGAGTCTGGTTTAGTGCATAGCAAGTTACTTACATACTTAACTGGACTTTTGATTTTTAAATAATTAATACATTACTTTGAAGGCACAATTAACTTAAAATATGAGTATTATTATAATAAAAACACTAATAAAGTTTTAAAAGATTTTAAAAATATAAAAATTTAAGTTATTATAGAATTGAAACAGAGAGTTTTCTATCTTACAAAACATAAAGTTAACAAGGAAATTATACATTTTAAAGTGACGCACCGCGCATGGACTAGGAGATGTGAATAATTTCTGTGAAAATGCTATCAACGAGAGCAATAACCACAAATATCAATCAGACCCTCGTCCGAGCCGTGGGCTGGCGCAAGGCACAGACTGAAGAGGACGTCGGTTTGATTGTTCACACGTTATGAACTGTAATTTACAATTTAAATATTATTTCCATGTAGTATTGTAACAAATTAAAAACTTTAAGGTCAGGGTGTAAAACATACGTAGGTTAAACCTTTATTATATATTAGATATTCCACCAGCATGTGAAAAGAACAGCAATATAAAGTTTGTAAATTCATTTCTATCAATGGTTGCTCGGCAACGCTTTGTTGTTAAATACTTCCTTCAATTTGGCTGACCCGGCCGGGTATCGAACCCAGGACCTCGCGCTTCGCAGGCAGGGTCACTCCCAAATAGACTAGGGGGCCGTCAAGATACACGGTTTGCTATAAAACAATAATATTATTGTATGTAACAACTTGAAATTATCATTATTATTCTGCCCATGGGAAAAATTTTCGTACACACATAAAAACTTACATGAAGATACTGTTACTGTTTAGATACTGATTGCTGTTTTTAACACAAGTAACTTATTGTCCTGAGACAATCTATATGTTCAGAGATATTTTAAGCTGTATAACTTCTAGGTCAATTAAGTTATTATTAGGTTGATGGTATATATTGTCATATATTTTAATCGTGGATTGCTCCAAAGTAGACTAATAATAACTTAGTAACAACAGATTACTGCAAAGTAACGCTTTATACTAGATCAATGTTATGGAAAATCGCAAAATATACTAAAATCATACAAACATTTGTTAAATTACTTACATTTAATAACTGTCTCAAATAATTAAAAGTTTTTATTTAACTTGCAATGTTTGTGTAGGATAAATCTTTCAAAGTAAATTATAACCACCCCCATTTATCCTAGGGCGTTCAAATTTTACTTTAGTTCTTATAACAATGCATTTTTATAATAAGTGACTGAGTGTTTTTAGTTTTGTAAACGATTAACTTATATTTGTGTGACCTCACATTGTTATGGCAATCACATTGATAGCGCCCGCTATAACTCTTTAATTGTCCCACGAACCCGCCCCTTTGCAAAAACGTCAAATTACGAAATCGTTCCAATTATCGCGAGCCCGGCTCTCTTTTTTATAAAAGAGAGTGGTTTTCAAATTAAAAGACATTTTCGGTACAGTGGGCTAAGTTCGATATTGATTTATCCTGCACCCGTACTAAAAAGTCTTTTAACCATTGAACTCAATTTCTTTATCCGATTTAGGAGATTGAACAATCTATTCTTGTATTCGTGGAAGGCTTAAGACAAATGATTAATTACGTGTAAAAAAGTATTTAAATTTATTCATAGATAGAGTGCTTATTAAGGACTCTCTTATAATCTGGGATTAATTTGCAGTATCTCTACTATTGACCCTGACTAATCAGAAATCTGTAGGTTTAATTGGCAACAGACATTTCTGTCCAAAATTTGAGTACGTATTTAAATTTGGGTCTTATAATTTTAACACATAAGATGCCTGCAATATTACCTTTAACTTTTTACAATTCACTTTAAATAGTTTGCTGTTATGCAACCATCAGGCGCAATTTTTTTCGTAAATCATTTTTGGGACCGAATGAATCATTTTCTCTACTATAATAATAAAGAACACAACCAATTTTCGAGTTTTGTTATGTTTTCGAATCACACTAGCATGATAATTCACAAATACGCAGCTTGTCGCACTGGTTACCTAGCAATATTCCAGTAAAAGGAATTGCTAATTCTACGAGTACCAGGCGAATAGCAACAATGAGCGATCGCGTGTCTCGCTTTGTTTAAAACTTAAAGCAGCAATATCAGTCAAAATAAGTATTTTATATCGAACTGCACGAATATACGCTAAAATGTCGAGAGTATTAAGGAAATGAATACCGTTGTTTCAATATATCAACGTCTAACAGTATGAACACCTTTTA
>DWPA01004778.1:0-12490 GCA_018251375.1 Calpodes ethlius | reverse complement strand
TAAATTTAAATTGGTCTTCTCACTACGTTAATGATAGTAATTGGTCTTTGAAGCACTTGGAACCGAAACACTAAGAGTCTATTACATAACCATTTCTGATATAATTATGCATACATTTTTTTTAGTATGGATGATATACTTTCGTTTTAAAGAATTTAATTTTCATTTATTACGAATTAGCCGCTGCCCGCAGTTTCACCCGCGTGTGAAAATAGAATAGTAATAAAAAGGTTATCGTTTCCTTTCTATCATCGGTTGCTAGGCAACGCTTGTTCCACAGAAATAAGATGTTATTTCGCGATAAAAAGTAGGCTATCGTACTCGTCGTTCTTTCAACTATCTTCAACCCAAAAAAAATACCATCACAATGCTCAACGAGCTGTGCAAGAAGGAAAAAACAAACACACTTTCGCACTTATAATATTTAGTAAGGATTATCAAATATACGTCCCTTGTACGCACATCTGTAAAGAAAAAGATATTTTGATCATCATTCCCTTCAGATGGCCTATCAGCTCTTTTATTTATATAAATAAAAACTGTATATTCCACATAAATCTCGAACCTTACCTAAAAAAAACATGAATTATTTCAAGCTACTGTAATCCCTTCACTACTCTATAACTAATTATTCAAACTATATGCGCATACATGAAATTTGGCACGTTCATTAAAATCCCTTTGTTTTTATAGAATACATTATAATTAATTGAAATGCAAAAATGCAGTTGCTAGTATTATATAATCTAACGACAGCAGTGACCTAATTTGGTTTTATAAATTAGTCAATAATCATCTTAAAAAACTTACGTAACATTGAAATGCAGAGTTTCACGTAAAAAGGGTGTGGTGTCACTAGTGACGCTGTACTTCTTATCTCGACATTCGGGCAGGCAGGGCGGCTCACAAGGTGACCAATCTTGGGTTCTGTACACTAAATTCATTATTTTCCCGTCATAATCAATCTGAGAAAACATTAAGAACTTGTATAAATACTTTTATTGCTTGTATTATTTATTAATAATGTCGCAGTTAACAGTGTAATTTTATTCGATAACGGACTCTATTGGGTCTACGCCTCCTACACAAAACTTTTTTATTCACGCTCACGTTCAGAAAAGTTATGGCAACTAATATTACTGCACAAAATAACGAGATGATAAAATATTTACTAACACTAATTGTGATAGTTGGCGTACTTAAAGTTTATGTATACGTATATTTAATCTAAAATTGCAACATATGAGTAACAAGTTCAACAAAACAAATATTTAATATAACGAATGTTTAATCCTATTTCATCATTCTATTAACATGAAAACTTTTGGGAGTACACATAACATGCACTCTAGAAGTGCGGAGGCGTCGTTTACGCATTAAGGTATATTAATTTTGGAACTAGAAAGAGCATTATACATTCATCTTTATATCGACGCTGACTGTAAACCCTTAAGTTGATACTTAAAGGGTTACAGGGTTTACGTATTCCAGCGTCCATGTATTAATATACTAGATGTTGCCCGCGTGTGAGAGTAGGACAGCAATAAAAAGGTTGTCAATCCTTTCCATCACTGGTTGCTAGGCAACGATTTAATGTCAACAATAAATATTTTCTTTCATTTTCCTGATTTATATGTCGTAATGATAAAAGTCAATACTATTTCCTACTGCCGTTATATTCGTCGTCCTTACAACTATATCCATACCAAAAAATCATATAATAACGACGCTCCGTTGCGTCGTGAAATATGGACAAACAAACATTTATATTATGAGTATGGATATTAACATGGATACTGCAGATTATAACAATGTAGTAGGAGTCTGACTTGTGTATGGCAACACTATCGATAACAAATACTCCGAAAAAAACATTAATCGAAAAGATGAAAAAAAAATATTTAAAAACAAAACGTTTCAAACGAAATATCAAAAGATGGTTCAAAAGATTTAACGTTATTCAAATTGTTTCTTTTGTTTTGTAAGAAACTTACGAGACCACTTAGAGAGACTCCTGTCATACTGAACTTTTCGTTGCGATTATAAAATACATGAATTATATGTCCCCTAACAGTAGGATCTTGTATGTACTGAAAATAGAGTATCATTATATTCCTGATGAAATTTGTAGCCATCTGATAATAAAAGCATCTCATTGACATCAAAGTTGTAGGCCGTAATAAAAATATTTCCAGAGTGGTATATTATAACTTACAATTACTGATAATTATAAGTTATAATATCCATATATGTATTTCATATCCATTCGTAACTATTTACGTTAGACTTGGTAAATAGCTGCGGGGAAGACATTATAATTCAACGATAATAATATTTCAATACAGACAATGATAGTTATTCAATTATTCGTAATAATTTACTTAAAACTAGGGGTTAGTATTATAGAAACTAACTACTACTTAATACTAAATTTTATTATTGATACGGTTTCCGCAACTAGTGACCACTGCTACCGAAGCGTACCTCTTACTCTTAAGCGTTACTCTTCCAGCATCATTTTACACTACGTTGTATATTTTGTAATAAAACATTAACAGGACGTTATGTCGTAGAATTTACCTCTGACATTACTCAAACATTGTAAATCTTCGAATTCACAAACTTTCACAGTCGTTTCTGAAAGATAAAAACAATGTATGAGAGAATGTACTTGCATAAAGAATTAATCTTGTTTGGAGTTTGAACACCTTGTTATACGAGTGATGTTTTTTTTATTTGTTTGTACCCTTGAATTACTCATTACATCATATACCTCCGACGAATAAAGCGGTAAACGTGAATTCGAAACTTTTCAGAAAAATAAAACCATTTTTTGTGAATAACTCTGTATAAAAAAACGTTTCCTAAATACATAAATATGAGCCGTAACTCCGAAAATAGTAATGAAATATACCAGGAAATAATTGCATACATGTATTACAAGTTATAGATTCCAAATATAACAACATGAAAAAGTCAGTAACAACACGTTACCACTTTTTTCTTCGGAGGCTTCGATATTCTTTGTTAATCCCTCGTTATGATCTTAAGCCATTAAACGTATATTTTTAATTAAACTTGCAACAAAAATCAACTTGTATAACATGTATATAACATATAATAGTCATTCATTTGTTACCACGTTCGCAAGATTTGTCCTCCCTATGAGACCAAACTGGTTAATGCATACCTGTTTCACATAGTACATGTTTGGTGTGATACAAGTGTATCATATGCTCAGCTGTAATCCTTAGATATTGTATTCTAACTCATGACCTATCCATTATCCTCACGTCAATTACCTAGCAATTATGGCATATTAATGTTTACTGCTGTGTTATTTCCAAATCTATTCAGAGAATTTCGAGAAATTAATTATTAAAAATTGAGTGTCTAAGAGTTTTCAATATTGTTGGCAAAGGCGTTCGAAATATGTCAATGGATTAAGTCAGTGTGGCAGACTAAAGGTCAGCGCCGGCCGACTTATTGAAGTGAACAAAAAGATTTAATAACAATCAAAACAACCTATAGTACTTCCATATACGATGGTAATTAAACAAAGGAAATTAAAACAATCACTTTCTAGTCGTTTGCGATTGTTTTGAAATCGTTTTCTAATTATATAAGTATCTTAGCCTCTTCTACGTCGGTCCTAACTAAGCTCCTAAGCTTCCTTTGAGCTCAACCGTGGGACAATTGTGTTTTAACGATGATGACTATTATAAAACAGCGATATGGTACAGACAAACGTATTTAATTAACGCTTATCGAAAAATAACAATATTCCAATATTCCAGAGCGATATTACGCTCAGTAAAATGGTTCAATCAGCTTTAACGATGTCGGGAATATACTTCATTTGTATACAATTCTCATTAAAATAAAAATACAGATTTAATCTATCTAAAGGAACAAATTTTCGATGTAAACTCATTAAATATTAAGGGTCACGGCAATACGATAAATTTTGTTCTGTGTTCGCTCTAATGACTATTTAATACGAATTGAATAGAATGAAAAGAATGAGATTTTATTCATTGTAAAAAAATCACATACAATAAATACAAATATTGAAAATGAAAAATTATTTAATCTGAATACTGATCAAAACTTAAGATCCAACATTTAAGAGATTAAATTCAAATTATATGTAACTAGATGTTGTCCGCAGCTTCGCATGCATGTGAGAAAAGAACAGCTAAAAAAAAATAAAAAGGTTGTCAATAGATTCATATTATTTGTTGCCAGGCAACACTTTATTGACATACACTTTAATTTGGCTGGAATATACGTCCTAATGAATGAGATGTTTTTTCATCCCATGGAAAGTATCCCATGGTACTCGTCATCTTCTCAGCTATCTCCATATCAGAAATCATATCACAAGGATGTACCGTGAAAGAAGGACAAACAAACACACTTTCGCATTTATAATATTACTATAAATGTGCTCGGAGTTCGCACCAGGCAGTATGCAGGAAATTTAAATGTGTAATAGGCACTGGCATTTGCATTTAAAACGTACCTCGTGGATATTTATAGGGAATACATCCACAATGCTTGAAGTAGTTCCTCATCCTGCACTCAGTTTTGCAGGTCTCGTAACTGTATCTGTCCGTGTTCTCGAGTTTGACTTCGTCATGGAACCAGCACCCGCGTTTCAAGGGGTCCACTCGTCTTACGTCATTTTCGCACTGGAATACACGTGGCTCGACTGTTATCTCTAATAAATTTCCAATAT
Organism: Calpodes ethlius; assembly: GCA_018251375.1. NCBI lineage: Eukaryota > Metazoa > Arthropoda > Insecta > Lepidoptera > Hesperiidae > Calpodes > Calpodes ethlius. Next base: position 7,749 of record DWPA01004778.1, on the reverse strand, counting down.
CGATGTACTTGTACAAGACGGTCGTTTCAGGGAAGTCATTTGGGTCGCTTATTAGGATCTGGTGGAAAGATATTTTTATTCTTAAATTATAAACTAGCCGTTTCCCGCCCGCATCTATCTATCTATCTATCAGCCTTTAAAAGTCCGCTGTTGGACCTCCCCTAATTTTCACCACTCAGACTGATCTTTTTGAATCCAGCGAATATACGTGGCGTAAAATACACGTAACCAAAAAATCACTTTATCGATTTTATGAATGGCTTATCATCTCCGTCATGATATATTCTTGGTGTGTACCACTTTTCATCAAGATAGGTTAATCCATTCTTAAGTTATAAGAAGACATTCAGGCAGAAAAAAATAAAAAAAGGATAATGTGAACTTTTATTTTATAACAAAATTAGGTGAAAAAACAAATGTACAGACAGAGCTAATAGATTTATATAGAAGTATAAATTATGTCGTAACTGTTATAACAAGTTTACTTACTATATGTAGCTGTGTGAATATTTTCGGCATCGTGAAGTAGATAATTTTATTCGGTTTTTTGATTGTAAGATGTCGTGTTGCAGAAGGTTCTTTGGTATGGAACCTAATACCTAATCTCTTGTCTTAAAACTTAATTATTTATGATATCTTTTTTTATTTATGCTGGATCATTGTAGAGACTTGGGTATTTGACTGTTATTATCATCGTGTAAAATAAATGTCAATAATATATATTCGAAATAATGTCTACGGCGTGTGAGTTGCTAGAGATCATGATTTGGAATCAGCAAGCTAATCCCTTAATTTGGATTATCTAATTCGACCCTAACTTACAGAGGCATCGTGTCTCAAATAATAATGTATATATTTACGAATAACTTAATAATCGACATGAGATTCTTTACTAATAGTTAAATAATTGAGTTTTCCTGGAGATCCTCATTTTAATTAGATCTAATTAGAAGCCCTTCAAATTAATATTAATTTGATATCAAATATAGCTAAATTTTGCGTTACCATATTACATTGTTTAATTATTTTACTGTACAGTACGAGTACAGAACTCTTCATTCGTAATCATAATAAATGAACAAAAGGTTTTTAGGAGAACAGATACTTCTGTACCATGTTTGATAATGTATAGTGGTGCTTAAAATAATATATTTTAGTTATTCAAGATACGGTTTACGGGTTTTGAATAACAGTTAGATCAGTTTTCCGACCGGGGGTGCAAGCGTTTTATTAATCCCCGCATTCACAAGCAATACTATGAGGTTCACAGTGAAATAGAAACAGGAATAAAGCAACTGTTTCAAAATTAAATACATTTTAATAAAATAAACCACTTGAAAAAAATACACTTAAACTACGATTATTAACCCCTCACCTTGAAGTTGTGACCCTTAACGTGGGCGTAATTAAAATATTTTGGATTCAAAAGTCTCAGGACCGGTCTGAGTGGTGCAAATTAGGCAAGACGTCGAGCATTGGACCTTTACGGGCTGATAGATTAATATTTGGCACAAGAACACTGTTACTGATAAGAGTTTTTATGTACATGAAATATAACATAACCTTTGCAGCATAATACGGCACAGAGGACCAGCTCGGGTAGTCTCCCGGTTCTACGTTGAATACTACAGTTAAACCGGAACCCCTGAAATAGTGACTTTATATTAAAAAAAACAAACTTGAGTCGGGCTACGCGCAGTGTGTAGCGTCCCGTAGTTTAAAGTTGAACGAATTTTATTAAGTTTTTATTATTCTACTTTGCAACAATCCATCCAACCATCGAATGGATTTCCGCAAAGTAACGCCTGATACTATTAACTATGATAGAATACTCGTCTACTTACAAACCCTGTCTTGTCGTGATATATATTTTTTTTATTTATCACATTGATTGCAGTGAATTTTATTGCAAGCCCAACACCACATTTAGCTGGCTACTTTAAAAAAACGTAGATTAAAGCTTTTCAAATCAAATCAAATCTTTTTATTTATACTATTAATGTAACTACATATCTATTTACGAAAATTATGTGCTATTATTCTACCACTTGGTCACATTGTTATAATTATATTAAATGGATTACGCATACTTACTCATCAAAAATAGTGGTATTATATTTATAAATTTAAGTCATCATAAGTCATATTTATATCAAACAATTATATTAATTATGTACCTTATTATTATTATCTTACTGTTTTGCAAACAGATGCGTTAATCGAAAATAGTCTTCGCTAACTCGCAATAAGTTTGTAATATCTATACAATGACACTCCATACTGTCGGGGCGATGAGAAAAGAAAGTGCCGCGGTTACGATCTCTACGTGTTGGTACCACATATTTTTTTGATTTTATTCTAACCCTTTTTGTCGTCAATACAATAAAATCCATATAATGGATAAGAGTCCCATTCTGTAGTCGAAACTCGACCGCTATTCAATTTGATTGGGTGTGATTATGTTGACATACTTTCATTTTCGTTATTAAATGTATTTGTACATATATAACATTTTGCTATCTGAATTTGAATTCTTCTCAATGTAAGCTTTATTTTTACTTAATCAGACTGTTAACTGAATTATACTTAAAAAGTTTTCTCTTTACATAATAATAATATGGTGTAGATATCCATGCCAAATTACAGCTTTTAGTAATAATAGTTTCTAAACTAAGATGCGTTCGTTCGGAAATATGGACGGACATACCGTTTTGACTATGGAAACCTAAAAAAAATGCGCGTATGCATGTAGTATACGAAATTTCTTTATTATTTCATACCGTTTTTCTAGTCTTTAATTAGATAATTTTTAATTTATTAATATTTTAGATTGGTGTAAAGGTGTAGAAGTTATTTGTGCAAGTAATAAAATTGTAATTGTTTTGTCCGTAATTCTATAAGTTGAAGCTAACATGAAATTTATTTTTAAATTAACTTAGTTTTTGTTTCCTGGTATCGAGGTTTCGTCTATATGCAAATTTAGTTTTTACTTCACAATAAAATCACTTGGAAAGTGAATTGCTTCAATTTAATTAAGTACGACAAAGGGACGCGGCAGTGGCCCTCTTAGTTCAGCGTAAAGAAAACAATCCCCTATCATAATTTTTGTTAGCATTTCAGTTTATTTTTATACTATATATTTCAAGGCACTGTATGGATAACATATTTAAAACAATATTTTTAATTTTTAACATTAAAAAACATATAGCCCATGTAAGTAAGTAATAACGTACCATTTTATATACAAACTCACAAACTTCCTTTTTTAATTATGGACGGATTTAATACGCAAAATAACAGCTTTCACGTAGAAATAAACTAGTTTGTCGCTGTTAAAAATAACATATGTCATTCTCCAGACTCCCAACTATTTTTATACAAAAAACCATACTATAACGATGTACCTTTGCGTATACCATGTAATTAGAAAAGTGTGTTTACTTTCTCATTTATAATATTAGTAAGGTAGTAGGTGGTAGTAGTCGAGGGTAGTCAAGTAGTAGTCGAGGGCCTACAAACCCGCAGACGAGCTATCTAATGGTAAGTAGTTATAATAGGTAATGGACATCAATAGGCATCACCGATCTATTGCTGGACGGGATATTAAAGTGAACAAAGAAAGGAATATTGTGTGATCATCGCTAATTCCATCTTACTTGTCCCTAATATCAATTTACAGTTTAAAATTTTAATTATTTTCAAATAGCAACGCTAATTTTGCTATCTATTCATCTAAAAATATCTAATAATTACTCTAAAACGATGGAGTTAAAATAAAGTTTTGAAATAGATTACAGAATTACCGTCTACATAGTCTGGAGTACTTTATATATAGAATACTAGTTGAAATATTAGAACAGTCATAATTGCGCCAATGGATAAATATTTACACAGATATTTCGAGTATCAATAGACTCAATATTTTTGAATTTTATTAAGTGTAATATTTGAAGCCAAAGTAATGCTTTCATTGATGTCTGAATGCTACATAATAATAATAATGATATGTTTATTTAAAGTAACGACGATATACCATTTTAGGGTACGTACTTAGAGATATACCACTTGTAAAAATTAAATGAAAACCGTCTAAAACTTTAAATGGTATTTTGACATTGGAAATGTCTTTTCAGTCGCTTCAGCATAGGCTCTGAAAAACTGGAATTCCCTTATATATCGTACAGTTCCGAAGCTATGATCTTCAAAAAGGCTCAATAAACGCTTATTTACGAGAGGTATAAGATGTAAAAAGAATTATTAAAAATAAATAACGCCGAAATAGCGATAAAAACCTATTTTGATTTTGGGTTCCGATATTTTGGAAACGAAATTTTGAGAAACCTTCTTTTGGGAAATTTAATTAGTTATAACTTGAGCCCAAAACAAAGATTGTCGAGTTTAGGGTTCGCCCTGTAGTTCGTATCCTTCTTCAAAAAGTCAGACCGAAATTTTTTTCGAATCCCGTAAATTCATTTCTAATGTGCTCGATAGTCGTGTGAGGCACAAAATCTATGAATTTTTATTTCAGTCTCTTTTGATAACTCAGATTCACTAATTGTAAAAGAAAACTTTGTTCTAATATTATTTCTGCAGGTCGATGACTGATCACAAAACGGCCGGCAATTTCTATAAGGTTTCACTGTTGAAAGGTACTTCTTTTGTTATATCGAGACTTATTATCTACGGAGTTCAAATTGGATGACTTTACTAGTAGACGCTCTAGGGTTTCAACAGACATCTTTCAGTTTCATCATCAGATCCTGAACGTAAGCTGAAATGAATAGAGCTTGTTGGGATGGTTATAATGACCCCAAATTTTATACGTTTACTTGGAGGCATACTACAGGAACCCTAGTTTACCTTCTAGTTCCATCAAATGAAATGAACAGAGCGAGTGAACAGACGATCCAAATATGATGACTTTACTCGCAAACACTTCAGGGTTCTGTCAGGCACCTGTCTAGTCTAATCAAATAAAAGTAACAGAGCTATTCAAGAGGGATTTAAAGAGTTTAAGTTTGATAAATTTATTATTAGATATAACAAGGTTCCCTCTAGAACCTCGGAGCTTCAACATCCGACCAGCCTGATCATACCACATTACTATACTGTTAACTACTCTACACATACCAGTGGGTTAAGATAACGTTGAAAAAGATAGACATATGCGGACCAAATAAGATCAAAATGATACAAATATGGTAACCATAGCTAAAACCACCTTAATTCGATCAGCTTTATTGCTCAGACGCAACGTGACGCACGTGGCCAAAATATCTAAACTAGAACATATTTCTAGCTTTGTACCGTTGAGTACGAAGTACAACTCGTACTTCGTTGTAGAATAAAGCGCACCTTTTCTTTAACCTTACATATGGCCATTAGATTCAAATTGAATTTACTCAGTACCTTTAAAATTCATTAAAATATATTTTTAGCTATCTTGACTTCGTATTTTACTTTTTTAAATGAACAAATAATTTCAATAAAGACTTGGCGAGACCATCTTATAGAACGGTTTTGATTGGATTGAATTTTTAAGAGACATCAACATTTTACGACTCCTTAAGTATTTTATCGTAACTCGTAATCTACTTTTTATTGAATATGTCATTGACAAACTTTGTACAGCATCCCGATGGATTAAGTGTTCTTTAACAGGATATAGAAGCAAAAAATCTGTATGCAATCCAATTAAATTCAAAAGTTTCCACTGCACAAGCACTAATATGAAACGGGTGGAAGCAACTTGTCATTCACAAGTTTTTTTACAGAAAATCAATGAGACTTAAAATGAGCACTATAAATGCGCGCACTTAACTAATTAACGCAATGCACCGTATTAGCATTAAGCAGTATAAATGTTGTACTACATAGTAAAGGGTTGTCGAGATAAACAGTTCAGTATTAAACAAATTTGATTAATCTTTTTGGAAGTCAAAAAAATGTAACAAGCAGAAGAATGTATGGAATTTTCACTTAATTTAGATAGTCTACTGATTCACGAAGAATTTCTTCTTCATTTGGCAATTTCTTGTATAACTTTAACAATGAAACTGAAAATTGAACTCTTAAATGCTTACAAAGATTTGTAAGGCTTTCAAGAAATTTTCAGTAAATCAAGTAATTTCATCGTTCGTTAGGGCTCGCACGAGGCAGGTGCGATATTTTTTGTTGACACATAAGGTTTGCGTACGGGAATATTTTTCAATAGTCGATGATATGATGCTCACGTGTGAGGTAAGATTTCTGTTCCGTATACCATTTTGGGAGAATTACACTAAACAGATATATTACCTATATACCATACAACTTGGTTTTAACCAGTAGTATTAGATAAGCTTTTCGGTGGTACTGCCAAAAAATATATTACCATATCATATTGACAGGTACAATGCAAATTAGTGTCCCCGAGACATTACCAGTAGTGATTGGAATCTACTGCAAGGTTAATCAACTAACTTGCGATTACATTCGAGATTTCGACACTTGGTCAATTACTTTTAATTCAAAAATTGCCAGGTTATAAGCATTCCGTTAGAATAAACTATGTATTTGGTCAGATATATTTTGCAGCTCTTTTTTCGGATTTACCCTTCAGGTAACTTCTAATTGAAGCCACCTTCAAGTTAAGTTCTAATTGAAAATATAGGTATTATAGATATCATTATAGGTATTTTGTCATTACATGTACGAACGTGTCATCGGTTCTTATTGTTTTCGTACAATGCTTTATTGAGGACAACAGGCTAAAAATATCTAAGCACATCTTTTAAAGTATTTCTTGTTATACGGAAAAACCTTTTAACTCACGCCAGACAGAATACGCTACAATATTCCATATCCTATGAGTCAGAGGGTGAATATCATGTCGTTAAATATTTTTCATAGAATATTTTAATTCAATTGTCATGTTTTATTTGAACTGTCGCACAGAGTAATTTGTTTCGACGAAGATACGAAAAAATAATGATCATTTCCAACTCCATTCATAAAGACCGATTGATTTACCAAAAGACCATTAAAGTTCGAATGAAGACCTAAAACATCTGTGTGGATCTATTATTCTTAAGTAAACCTAAAAAAACCTCAATTATCGCGTCGAACAAACAATGGCTGATTTCTGGCTTCTGATGTCTGCAATAAATATTATACTTTGTGTAACAAGAACGATCAATGTACTTAATGTTATTGATGTATATTGTTTTTTTGTTTTGTTTTGATGTTAAGCTTGATTTGTTTTAACAATAAAGATGTATTTAACAGTATTGTAAATTATTTTTGTTTGTTTTAACTGTTATGTAGGATCAAGAAAACAAGAGATTAATAAATTCTGCGAATTATTAATTACTCTACAAAGTTCAGTCGCTAAATTCTAGTCTACACTACACTTCTCCGTTCATTCAGAATATACACCTAGTGTTTGCTTGTCAATATCAGTATCCTGTCAGCTATTGTGTGAACAAGAAGACTACCAAAGTCCCAGGCTATCAGATATGACTTTACGTTAATGAGATTGACATCAAGCAAGGAAAGTTCTTTTTTAAGTGTATACAATACGCGTGGAATCCAAAAAGTTCACATATAAATTACTGAAGAAAATGCATTCTCCGTACAAATTACTTATTGCATCCTTTTAAACCTTTATATTTACAATAAAATGTACCCTATATCCGTCTCCTGGTACTAAGCTACCTCCCCACCAATTTTCAGCCAAATCAGTTCAGCCGTTCGTGAGTTATAAATAGT
>DWPA01004777.1:0-12490 GCA_018251375.1 Calpodes ethlius | reverse complement strand
GCAAAAAAAGGTAATCATACAAATGTTAAAAAAGGCATGTTTTAAGGAATGAAATCGAAATTGTTATACAATTTTGAAAACAAAAGTGTCATAAAAATAAAAGATAAAAGTGTCTTAGAAAATTGTTCTACAAATGTTTTTTAAATACAAACATTACACATTTTGCTATTGTTCATGAAACTAGAAATAAACTTTTTATTTTTTTTAAGTCTTTTATCCTTATATCTGTGATTCAGATGATTTTCCATTATTACAGAAACAAATTTATAACTGATGTTTCTTTTATAAATATGCATTAGCATGAGGACGTACAGGCCATCTAGAGTTCATTATAACTATACCTCAAGAACATTTTTTGTCAAGGACATAGTTTCAACGTGAACATTATTTTTATAAACTAAGAGTTTTCTTATATTGATTGCTTGCGGTTTGATGATAATTAGATTATATAATTATATAAAGAAGTTATGGAAATAGATACAAATAGACCAGTTCAAGTTATAAGAATATAACTTCGGTGATTGTGAATCTATTTATACGATTAAATCATTTTTTTTATCTTTTTCTTCATTTTTTTTTTTGTTTCAACATATTTTTTTATATCATCATTATTAAAAATTTGTTTTAATTTAATCCTTCTTTAAAACTTATTTACTTATCGTCATAAAAAGATCAGATTGATTTTACAAAGTTAAAGTTATAATGAAATAATCCCAGATTAAAAAAACTCCTACTTTAGTTTTTGTTCAGTAATCTGAGGTTAATATTAATAAAATAATATTTAGTTATGATCTTTACTTTCTATCGTATCGCCATCTTTACGACGCTTAACTTTCAAATTTGTTTTACTTTAGGACTTACCGACATTTTATTAGACGTCCATTAAAGTTTATTATTTTTCTTTATTCTAAAGGTTTACTACTGCAGCATCGCATTTAGACAAGGGATAAGACAATACGCTGAATACGAAATAGGTTATAATAATTATACTACGTTGTATTGTCCTAAAGAAAAGTGAAAAATTCAGAAGCTATAAAAGAGTTTTTAAATGCCGGTGTAAGTTTTTTTACAAAACTAGTTTAAGTTATAATCTTTTAAAAGCGTTTGTCTTTGATTGCTGTAGGGCTAGTTAAAAAGTAAAATTGTTGATTTTTTTTTCAATATTGTACTTTTTTATAATGTCTTTGTTTTATTTTACTTTCAATGTTTATTAGTTAGTTTGTTTCGGTTTAATATTGCAGACTTATTTTGAACTACTTCCTCTTATCGTATGAAGTTGAAATTTGACAACTTTAGTTCCGATGACACTTATGACAAGTATGACAACTTTAGTTCCGATGACACTTATGACAAGTATGACCTGATAGTTCACTTAGGAATGACTCCAGATAAGTAAATACAATTATTGGAGTATAAAAGCGTGTTTTTACATTTTTAATTTATGTAATAATAACATAAAATTTAAGATATATTACTTAGTATGCGATAGGTTTGTCCTCACTTGTATTAAAATTAATATCCGTTCAATTGAATTCAGTTACTCTGGTTATAATTATGGTTCGGGTTTGTTGATTACAAGGAAGGTTTACCATTTGATAGATTTTTTATTTAAATTCTAAATCATTTGATCGTATACTTATATTTTAAATACACTCATAAACTTAATTTTTCTTTTTCTTTTCTTGCTTATAGCTCCGTTTTTGACGGGTGCTTTAACTTTGAGAAGGAATAGTCAAATATAATCCCCAGCACGATTTTATATTAACACAATTTGGAAAAAAAACGTGATTGTTTTTCGTTAGGAAAGATGTAAGTTTCTCAGTTTTTCTTCAACATCAAGGTCGAGTTAATTTTAAGAATTAAATTATTTAATACAATGATTCAGCAAAACATACACCTCACGTATATTACTTGTATAATTTGTGTGTTATAAGTTTAAATATAGTCAGAACAAATTTAGTCAGAACTCTGTTACTATTTTTATATCAAATCCTAGCTGGACATTTAATAACTTTTAGTTTTTAGGTATTAAGATGTGATTACTAATATCAGATTAATTTTTATTACTTTTACTCAGTTTAAAATATAATTCCTTGATTAATTCTAGTAATCATTCTCCGATTTCTTTATAGTATGAAGTAATAATCGTTATCTAAAGTATTTTTATTACCCAAAGCAAAAAGGCCCATATCCATAGTTCTAACTGTAGGATAGTATAAAATCGTAATTTGAAACAAAAAAAAAACTACCAAATTATCGCGTGACGTTAAAATTATAATTAAAGGAATAATGAATTTACCTACAGGGAAGGTGATTACGATGCCACTTCGCTGTTAGTTACACTTCAAGGCACTTCACATAACTTGTTTTAGCACGAATTTTAATTTCGTTATTAAAGTTTAGTGTCCGCGGGTTCAATTATAATCCTCGTCTAATTGTAAACACGGACCAACATTTGTGCTTTTGTAGTGATACGTTATTAAGGGGTCCATCAAACCCTTAGTAGATACCGGTTCGATGTCCTATGTGCGCATCTGCTCAAAACGTTTATACTCGTTGCATGCATGTAATTAATAAGCATGCATATTACTTATTTTATTGACCGTATCGACATTTTCTGCTATATCGCTAAGTGTTGGACACCGCCGGTGTTAAGACACCTGTTGAGCTGAGCGGTTGTAATTACAAAGCCTATTTCCACGTACAACCTACACACAGATTGATACCTGTCTACTGTAAGTGATACTTATTATTATACCTAGTTTAACTAAGTGGTAATTTATTAAGATATGAGTTCTACTAACTTTGTAATAACTGATAATTTAGCTGGTTTAGTTTTCGTTAATTGTATCTATGAAAAGATGTTTTTGTTGCTATAATCTAAAGAGTATTACAGACTAGTGACCTTATAGGGATTTCTTATGAGACTGTCAATGCCATCGTGTTCCTAGTTATGCGGTTCATTACGCGCTAGAATGAAAAAAAACGGTTGAAACCAAGAAGATCGATTCCTGTCTGATCCACGGCTGCATACTATTAAGCACCCTCATTTACGTCTGGTCAATGACAGCCCTGTTTTAATCAATAACTTCTTTTTCCCGCGGCGTCCTTGGTTTTTTTCCCCGGCGCGACTTTTTCTGCGCGTATTTCGCTTAATATTATGTGTCAATCAGTTCGCGGTTTTTTCTGTAGGACCTCTGTGTCCATCGTCTTACCTCGTTTTCGTCAATTCCGCAAAAAGCTCAGCAAAAAAGGTAAAAGCTCGGCCAAAAAATCGTCTACCGAACAGTATCTCGTATCGCCGGTCTTGTAGCCATTTTAATTATTATTTAATACCGAGGGACGAGCACGTGGCGACGCGCTCCATCTCGCTCGCCCCCGTGAAGGTTAAGCGCGCCACCGCTCGCCATCCCCCTCGCTCCGAGCCCACTTACACACATAAAAATCGTGAATAATAAAAAAATGTGTACACATTTTTTTCGCTTAACCACCGCGTAGCTGTGTGCGTACGGCCTCACGCCGCTAGAGCGGGAAGCAGCTATTCAAGAGAGCGGTGCGATCGGCTCCCCACTCCGATTTTTTAAGCTCCGCTGTCGATGTTGGCGTTCGTGTGATTTTTTTCATTTTATGTGTTAGTGTACCCCTCGCCGGTGTAGTTCACTTTTTCTACTATAGATCTGAATTTCAGTCTCGTTTTTGCCGCGTCGGTCTAAAGGCGGGCGAGCGGGCGTTTTGTATTGCATTTTTGTTGTCGACGCGAGTAGCCGGCGGCTCGGTACTTCTTAGCTTAGTCGAGCCTGGAGGAGCTAGCTTTTTGTGCGAGCACATGTCGTCTTGAGGTGTCCTTACACTCGCACTACTGCACCGGTGCACGCGCGAACCGCCGAGTGCGAAAAGGACCGAGCATTACATCACGTGTGGATTTCTTACCCACATCTTAACGAAAATTATATAGCACACTAAAATATTGGCCACAAAAAAATCTGCCAATTTGGATCCTAGTAACGACGCTCGGCATTCATCATTTTACCTCAGGGTCAACAGTACGGTTCGGTGTTTTTTGGACGCCGGCTTTTTTAAATGTTTATTTGCCTGGAGCACGTGGATTTTTTGAAAAATTTTGGCGATTCAGCCCTGGACTGTTGCCTTTTGGACGTGTTGTGACACTAGTGTTACCTTTATTATGTGATATATATTTTTAGTGACATTTAGATAGGAACAAACTGTGATTTATTATGGTGATATAGTTGAAGGAGGTATCAAGACTTGAATAGATACAGGTATGTTGAATTTTTAGTTATTTTTAAATTATTGGAGGTAGGTGGTGTGTCTCCCGGGTGGGTGTTTACCCCCTGTTGGGGGGAGGGGTAATTTTTACGTAAGATCTCCCTCGGTGAGATTGATGTTGTAATTGTGGGAGTAGGACGCGGCGGTCGCCGTCTGTCAAGCGCGACCTTGAATTATGCCCGGACTATAAATACGGAAATATTTTCGTGCGCCGTTTCGTTTCATGATATTTGTGAATTTATTTCGACTATGGCTTTTGTGTACGCGTTCATTATTTACCTACACTACAGTTTTATCAATGCCACCTGCCTCCAATGTATGTTTTTTTTTTAAATTTGTAAAATGTTCAAAATGTTGTCACATTAAAAAAAAAAAACATTTAAGTAAATCACAGTGCAATTAATTATTTTTATTCATAATTTTTATTTGATTAGGTAATTATAAGTAATATTTTATTACTTAATAACATTAACATGTTTACATAAACATATTAATTTGCTAGTTATTAAAAACATTAAAGTCAAATTACGAAATAAAAAGTATTTATAACTAAATAGGGGGAAAATGTAAATATTAGATATGCAATAAATATATTTTGCTAACTAATACTGTACTTAGCTGTACTTAATAATTAGGACAATTTAATTTGTAAAAACAACGTATTTCCAGTAATTAATTTATTACATTTTTAATTTAGAAATAATGAAAAAATATTTATGAACAAATTCCTTTTGAATCCCAAATAGTCAAAGATTTATCTATACCGGATCTTAACAACTATAATTAAAACTAAGTACAGTCGAGAATAAAACTTAATTGAATAATTAAAGTTTAATAAAATTTAACTTTATAAAAAAAGTTAGTAAAACTTGGCCTCATAAGAAACGAAGGTGTAAACATTTCAATTAATACCATTAGACAAAAATATAAGAGTTAAATAAATTGTTAATAGCTTCAACATTGCTATAATTACTAACGAATCAGACTATACACCTAGTGATTACAAAAAAGGTAATTACTCGTTTTGAGCCACTTCCTAATCTAAACTCGTATGTAATGATTACGAATCTCAAAGTCGATCAAGTGTGGGGCCCGAGAAATACATCACCAAGCACCGCTGTGTATTTACCAACAACATAACCTCTATTACAACAGCGATAGAGTTCAAATCATAGCCAAGTACTCGTACCGTAAGCTGGCGAGGTATTCTATATGCGCAATTATTATCTTTGACAGCCGTGTATGGCAGGCCTGCAGGTACAGTCGACGAGTCAAATGTAATTACGTATTCGTTGAAAATGCTTCAAAGAATAACTTAAACTTGGGTGTTCGTTCCAAGTGACATATAAATAATAGAGCAAGTATTTTTATGTAAATTGATGTTTAAATTCCAAGTTATCTATATGTTGGGGTATGATAACTTTGACAGCAAAAGTAGTATTTTCGATCGTTTCAAACTTGAGACAGTTAATAACAGAATGAATCGAAGGAATGACGTTTCCGCTGGTTACTTTGAGAAATAATCATTACCTGTAGTCGCACATTGCAGCACGCCTGTACACGGTGCCGATGTGATTATCGAAGCCTTATTCGATGCGGCATGTGGGCTAGGGGCTAGATCATTGACACAACCTACGCGACTGCTCGTCACCTGCTTGCCACAGAAAAACGCCACTTTTTATACTTCAAATCTAGTTTTAAATAGACAAACAACCAGCCTAAGCAACTTCACGATTCCTGATGGCGATATATTCAAAAGATTTTTTAGCTTCATTGTACTTGTTGTCGACAACATTTTGAACGTCAATAAAATATTTTGAAGATTCGATTTACACGTAAATGATGAGATAACTGTTTTGTTTGCAGGACACTAGAACGGAGGATCTCGATATATTCCATGACACACAAAACGAAGGATACCAAGAGAGAGTTAAAACAAAAACCATATATTTTTATAAGATAGTGCCAAATATCAAACTAGATACAATACATTTGTAATATAATTTAGATAGAATTTTTTAAAGAAATACTAACAAGATGATGGAAGGACGGACTATCGATTATAGGCCGGATGGTGGTGGCTTGGATTACCATAACTCTCCCCTCATGGCGGAGATACCTGTAGATAATTATTCGCATATACATAGGAGTATAGAGCATCTCAGATCAATAGGAGTGCCGCCGCCTTTAGACCCGCACAGGCACCTAGCAACGAACCTAACAGACTTGAGAAGATACGAGCACCCAGATGACATACCAGAAATCAAGCCGTCCGTATTAAGATTATCGGAATTCAAAACTGGTATACACGAGATAAGGGTCGAACAGGAGAATGACGTGCAGCGGCAGATGACTCCCCACGACGATGGACCCAAAGGGTACAGCGCACCGTCCACTCCCCTTTCCGAAAACGGCGGACACATCCAGGAAGAGAAGGTCAGAATTTTTTGTTTGTAAGAGTATAATTATTATGTCGAATTAATCATTAAAACTTATCCTTGAACACTTCGGAAGGTTCGCGGTTTCGTCTTTGACGTCATGCGGCAGGTAATGTTAGGTTCGAGATATTGTTCGTTAGTAAAATTGCTGTCGAGAATCACGATTTCTTCGTCTTGTTCCGTGTACTGAGCTATTAATCTTCTGATGATCCTCGCATTATTTTTGGCTTCAAATCGTTATAATGATACATTAATGTGTTTAGGAACTTCCTTATTTAACTCTTTATTATTCGATTCTGTTTTGTTCGTTGTCGTGATTATATTCGCTTGAAGATCTCGCTTTAAGGTTGAGAGTACTTGACTACAGCCAAACACACCTGTTGATTTTCAAGAACAGTTCTTGTCTGAGCAATGTTGACATAGGCGTTCGCTTCCTTATATCGTCAGGTTCGAATACTATTTAATCTGTATAGATGAAGACCCTCTTAGCCAAAAATGTTCAATGCTAAGCGTTCCAAGTTCCAAAGCTCACAATCGCCGTCACACTAATGCTTACTCTCAAAGACTCGTTAATAGGAAGTCCATAAATAGATGTAACATTGTCTCTTTATAATCTTTGAGTCAAATCTTATGAGATTCAAGGTCTCCTTAAATCTTGCAAAACTCGAAACTTGTTTCTCATTCATAGCATTCCAGTTTTATGCAATTCCAATTCGCGAGAAAACTTGTTGGGAGATAAGCGATTTTAACAAATTGTTTTCACTTTTCACTACATAAAACCTATAGATTGTTTTATTGATTATCTTTAATATATTAGTAACTATGGATTCTATTTCATTTTTTTAAAGTATGTTACAATTTTCTAAAGCAAATTTAGTCTAAGCACTTTACGTTCTCCTAATACGCCATCGGAACTCATCGCCTAAATTCTAATTTATATAACAGCAACAAAAACGTGAACAATAACATCCATAACTGGGTTTGTATTGAATAAAAACAAGTCTCGGGGAACAAATTCGGCAATCGTAGGAGCCAAGCGTAGCGTTAGATGGTTGATGAGTACGGATGCGCCTTGAACGTCCCAAGGTCATGCGGAGTCGTCAGAGGTTACGACAATACCTACCTTAATGCAATTACACAGATAAGAAACACACTTTTCGTGAATTTTGATTTGGAATTCATTTTCCGGGAAGATAACTATCGTGTTTGAATAATTTAAATGCAATTATCATGCTGGATGTGTTTAGTTTAAGCATTACGAATTAACTGATTGTTTAATCTTGGATGTTTATGAGATCAAATTTGGGGATTAATAAAACTAATAAGATGTTTGGTTTCTTTTTCTCTAATTAGAATGTTTTAATAAGAGATCTTGGAATCTCGCGGTTAATCTTTAATCAGAAAATTTTAACACTGCCAGTAATATAACACTTACAATCAATGATTTAACTATTTGTAATTTTTTTGCGAATCCTTTAATATTATAATTCAACGTTATACAATACTACTTTTTCGACAATCACGTCATTAAACTGATACGATGACTACCGGTTAAATCCATACAAATATCAAGTACAGAACGATTTTCCACTAGCGATACCTAATCAAAATATATGCTGATAAGATCCCGCCGTGACCCGCAGACACCCAAACGACAAGGCCCATGATAAGTACTACAGACTCTTTATTATATTAACTTGTGTACACTTTATTTTCGAACACCTATTACGCAACGTGAATGATAACATTAGTTTGGGAATTATTTTTAAAAACTTTTATATTTCTGACACATTTGTATCCTAACACGTTAAAAATCATAACACGCAGATCTCCCTTGCTAGTCATCAACTCCATTAATGACTAACCATTTAAGGCGTTAATTTTATCGCCTTAATTAAGGCATATGCCGATGTCTGAGCATTGATACGTTGACGAAGATGAGACAGATATTCGATTGTAAACTTAAACTGCTGTATGTGGTAGAATATGTTACTCAATCATGGATCCATAAACCTTCATTTAATGTTTCCTAGAAGCTTGTATCAACAATTTTAATATTTTGTGTATTACCACAATCTTATAAGACTCATCTTTGATTTGGGAGTCAAATAACTTTTTTAACAATAAAATTTTCTTATTTAGAACCCTATCTAATATCAAAAACACCCTTACCTCTCTTATGATCGTAAACTTATAAATTCTAATCATACAGGTCCTATAAATCATGCGGTGAACTTCATACAAGTTTAAAATCTTAAGTTCATCTAGATGTATTGGAAACTACTTAATGATTAGCTTTTAAAATTGACAGATGATTTTAATCCGCATTAACTTTAGTGCAGCGTCCACTTTATATACCTGAGCTTTTAGAACTGGTGTGATATCATCAATGAACCTAATAGTATTACGCATGTTGATATTTTTAATATCAAGTACTATTTTATCAATATTCGTACTACTATCAACAACTATACCTAACCTAGCTAATATTATCAACATTGAATATTCGTAACTTGGAATATCATCGTAAAGTCTCAATACAATCGTGTACCCGATATTTAGTCGGAGCGATAGGTTCGCAACAGCCAATATTATCTAGATGACAAATACTCGTTTCGCCCAATGTCATTCTCGACTGGATATCGAACCCGGAACCAAGTAATAGGCAATTACTTCAGTGATACATTGTATTGTGATTTTAATTTTCGCGACTTGCTCTATGAATACGTTTGATCAATTTCAAAAACATACACGCATTGTGTTGAGTCTCTATCATGTTTAAATTTTTGTACCATGGTCAATGTGTTGTTAGACGTTGGTTAATTAAAAGTTGTACTTCGTTCTAGATTAAATCCCGGACTAAAAACTTTTTATATCTTTAGAATAGCTCTCATGTGTGCTAACTTAATTCTAAAAAATGTTATTCTAATAATAACTCATTTTAATATGTTTGAATTGAGTCAAAAAAAGTTCGGAAAATGGTTTTGACTAAATTAAAACGTTAATAGAAAAAGAATACCACTGAAAGCAATATAGAGGCAACTTTCGTGTCATGCGTGTAGTTATGAGTCTTTTCATCTCAACCTTCAGTAGAAACTCATCTGTAATTAAACTCAAAACATAATATTATTCGTGCATGAGCTGGTTACAGGTTTGTAGGTTACTTACAATCAATAAAAAATATTTGTCAAAAGCTTACTCATGGCTGGATACATTCTATAGTAAAGCCTATTCAACACACAGTCGTCCATAGCAGCTATAGAAAACGAAACGTTTGAACTACCCCCAAATAAAATACTTCGGTTATTTCACGAGCACCTACTTCTATTTCTACTGATTCGAAGGTTGCGCTGAATGACTTGAAAGCCAACTATTGCAAAGGGTCAAAACGAATTATTGCCAAACGTAAGCTGTGGTAACTTAGAATTATATCTTTTAAGAATTTCCCCTTAAATCATTTGTAATACGATAAAGTATTAGTAAGTCTTGTTAAAATAATCATTTAGTTAGTTTATATTGAACTTGTATTGGAACTGGATACGTGAGACACACCTGACCAATGTCTTAGGTTAGAGACTTGAAATTATTTAATTTATTCTCCTAAGAAAATATTGTGGAAATCTTCCAACTGAGAGTTGAAATACCTATCCAAGTTTCCTCTCAATTTTCCTTCACCGATACAACATCAATAATAAATAAACGAATAACATCTAAAGATTAAACAAGTGCAGGATTTGAGCTCAGATTGTCTAATCATCGTGTACAATTCATTACCCTGTCACTTATAGTATAATAACGCGGGGAATTGACGTCCAGTTGTATATTTAAACTTCATCTGTTATTGATATTAACCTGATTTGTCACATCTTCAAGTCATGTCTCCGTATCAATACCATGAGATACATCAATTTTATACGTCTGAAACCGTGTTATTGAAACTTTAAAACTGCAGATTATAAACAAACTCCATTAAATTGGAGCACGGTCACTTTTCAGATCACCTAGCTGACATAGCCTACCCGTAATACAAGTATAAATTCAAGGCCAATACGTATCGAAGATATTTTTACCTGAAGAGTAAGCCTTATAGACATCTGACCCAAACATCTTTGCAAATTTGACTTTCAATCGAAAAGCCAAGTGACCAACCTTGGAATTGAGTGAAAATATATGACTGAATTAGCAAATATTTAAATTCATTGTACATGAAATGATCTCGTGCGACTATATAAGCGAGATGTGTGAAAATTTACATATTATTTAAGCTAATGTAATTGATGGACTAGATTTTTTAGATGTCTATTATGATAGTGAAAAGGTTAATGTACATTTATTACATGTTAATATATTTTTGTTTTCCTGTATTCTAATCCAAATTATCATCAAAATTCTTGCCACCAAATTTTACCACGTTTATACCTTTTATTCTGATTGATGGTAACCAATAATTCTCACTATTCTTAAACATACATATAAATATATTAATGATTATGATTAAGTCAATGATATTAATGATTATCATATTATGCTTTTGAAGGTCAACTATAGTTAAATTTAAACAGGTCGTATATCTTACTATTTCTTAGCTACGTATTTTTAGTTTCAAACTTTATCCTCTCATGAAATATCTACAAGTTTATAGAGTTTATATTACTACAAATTGTGTTTGAAGAATTAAAAGAAGATTAATTTGAGATTCTGTTTATTGGGCTCAATAATCAGGGCATTATGTCATGGCTTTTGAAAAAACCTCTGATAGAACTAAAGCAGGCAGTAAGGCTAGTATCAGTGTCAAAGACATTTGACTAGTTGAATAATGGAACTCAAGTTTTAGAAGGCAGAAGTTGTTCTATTTTAAGGTCTTAAACCTGTTCAAGAGATATAAATATTATCCTTTACTTTCTAAGTTTGTAAACTCCTTAATTTTTTTCTCTAAGATTATTAAAACTATTTTATATCCAAATGGCTTTAATCTAGGACTAAGCTAGGATTAGGGATTAAGGCATCAATATCCTTCTAATACAAAATGTGCCGGATCCAGGGTTTTATCAAGTCTGTACTATATCCTAATCTTAATCTCTAAAGAAACATTCCATACACCAAGAATAAATTATTCCGTAATTTCCTTGTTATACTCACAAATTCTTAGTAATACAATAAAAACCCAATTACCAAACAAATATAAAATATTTGTAATTATCTCCTTACATTTTGGTTAAGTTAATTAAACTTATATAATATGTAATATAACCTGTTTTACTTTTGAGTCTCGATAAAACACCGGGTGGCTCAGTCAGTCATCAATGCAGTGAATTGTGTAAATAAATTTGCCTTTATTCCATCTACATCTAATCTACAGATAATAAAAACCCGATCTCGTTTCCCGCGCAAACCGCTCGCGTCTGTCGAGAAAACGAATTCGCTCCAAGGTCGCATTCTAGCCATCCATTGTCAATATCACCGGGTTGCCAGTTGTGTTTTGTGATCGGGACTTTTACACTTTTGGAAATATCGCTTTTATGGCACTACCTATCATGATTGTGATTTTTTTATTAACATACGATAACTTGGTTCAGTTAGCAACAACATCAATATTTTTTTGACATTAATTGGTTTTGTGTCTGTAATTAAGACTTTTATTACAATTTCATAGTTATCATTGTATTACTTAAATTGTAGGTTAAAGTATCTTACGCTTATCTATGTCACGGTATTATTCAATATCAATTATTTCGTTCGTAATTTAGAAATTCTGGCAACATTGG
>DWPA01004776.1:0-12491 GCA_018251375.1 Calpodes ethlius | reverse complement strand
ATTTGCGTGCGAACTTTACGCTTGCACCGGATCATTGTTTGGATCAATATCGATTTGGACGATGACCTGGATTGCCTTCGACCGTTACAATGTCATCGTGAAAGGTATCGCAGCTAAGCCAATGACCATTAACGGAGCCCTGCTGCGCATACTTGGAATCTGGGTGTTTTCTCTCGGCTGGACTATTGCTCCCATCTTCGGATGGAATAGGTACTTTACTGATGAGATTAAATAATGTACAAGAACAATACTTTTCCATATCTTATATATATTTAATACTCTGTGTAATTGTTATAGGTATGTGCCTGAGGGTAACATGACTGCCTGCGGAACCGACTATCTTAACAAGGACTGGTTCAGCCGAAGCTACATCCTGGTTTACTCAGTGTTCGTGTACTTCGCGCCACTGCTTCTCATTATTTACTCTTATTGGTTCATCATCCAGGTAACATATCTAATACCTAAATTATACATCATGATCAACATTTTATTGAAGACATCTTTCGTCATCATACATATTTTGTCTTTGTAGGCTGTAGCTGCGCACGAAAAAGCCATGAGGGAACAGGCTAAGAAAATGAACGTGGCTTCTCTTAGGTCCTCTGATCAGGCTAACACCAGCGCGGAATGCAAATTGGCTAAGGTATAAACAAAAGATTTTTTATTCAATTACGTTGATACTTTTGTTTATTTTCAAATTTCAATCCACTTTTAATATTTCTAAAAAATATTATACATTTGTTTAATTATTCTCAGGTTGCCTTGATGACCATCTCCTTGTGGTTCATGGCCTGGACACCATACCTGATTATCAATTGGGCGGGAGTGTTCGAGACTGCAACAATCAGTCCCCTTTTCACAATCTGGGGCTCAGTCTTTGCCAAGGCTAACGCCGTCTACAATCCTATTGTATATGGTATCAGGTAAATATTTTTTACAATGTGTTATTTATTACAATTCTCTTAATAGCAGGAAGATCTTTGCTAATATATAAAATATTTTCACAGCCATCCCAAGTACCGCGTAGCTTTGTACCAGAGGTTCCCATCTCTCGCGTGCACGCCGTCTCCGGATGAAACCGGATCCACTGCCTCCGGGAATACCGTCGTCTCGGGCGAGAAGGCTGAGGCCTAAACGAGTTCGCGACTGCTATCCGCCTGCCTAACTATCCACATGTCTTACCGCCGATCTCTGGACATCCGATATTGCCGAAGCGATGTAATTTATTATTTTTATACAACTGTACAAAGTTATGAAGTTGAACATGAAACGTGAACAGGATAAATATACAGGCTAAACAATTTTGAAGCAAAATTTGAGCCTGCATATTTAGAGATTGCGCTTCGTGTGTCGCTTTGAACGTTGCACACTTTTCTAGAACCTTTGCTTGTAAACATCGGCTGGTGACATGAAAAAAATACAAAAAAAATGTCAATGAATACTGTGTCACTAAGCCGCCCCGTCAACCATGAGACTGCTCCTTTTAGTATTAAGGTAACGGAGAACTAACTTACGATGACAATGGCGCTATGTATCTTGGACAAATAAAGATTTATCTCAAGCAAAGTGGTTTAAGGCCATAAAAACTTTATTTCATTTCTAAATCCCAAACCCTTGTTCTTCATTGACTTTCATCTAGGTTTTTGAACTTGTAATAATGTAAATGTTCGTATTATATTAAAGGGCTGATGTATTTTATGTAATTTATAGTTATTCATTTTACATAATTTTGCACATGCCCTAAGGTTACATTTTAATCTAGCTTGAAAATATAGTTTATCTTGTTTTCTTTTTAAAATATCTCCTAAATATTATTAGTTTCTAATAATATAACACAATAAATTTAGGTTTAAAAGCTAATTTACTACCAGTTGTAGAAACGAATCTTAAATATTAATTCTACTTCAAACTTAAAGATTATTTTTATATTAGTAGATACTATTATTATTCATTGATTACACATTTTATAATTTTAAGTTTATCAAGCATTCATATTTAAAGTTGTTTCTGCATTTGGCTATTAATGTCCCAGACTACCTTTGAACTACTACTAACTTTGAAAGAAATTAAAACGCCCGAAGAAGGTAATTTTCGATAATTTAGCGAGTTTAATATCGATCAAAACGAGTCATATCGATAAATGAAACCAAAAAAAAAAACGTAAGAAGTGTTAAGTTTTTTTTTAACATACCTACCTGATACATAGCATACTGCAACATTTATAATTGAGTTTATTTCTTTACGTAAATGTGACTTGCACCGACTATAATGATACGAATATCGATAACAGTTAGATATCTTCCTTATCGGTGATTTCAAAATGATAATCGATAACGATATTTAATTCTGTCAAAAACATTAAGAATCGTAAAATTTATAAAATTCTACTCTTATTATTAAAAAGTAATTATCTAATAAGTACCGGATGCATTTTGTAATGGCTCTTATTGTTATAGTACTAATATAGGAATTGTTTTTAAAAATTTAGAATAACTTAGTTCTCAACATAAAGCAAAGGGAACTTTTATATAAAACACATTGCTGTAATAACTATAGACGCCGAACTGTTTTAATTATTATCAATTTTTCACTGTTTTTTCAAAATTTCTTCATACAAACCTAACCCCTGTATACTAAGTATACTAACGTATGTTATACGGGACACTATACAACCTTGTTGAAGCTAATCTACTAAAGTTCTATGACGTAACTGGTTGCTTAGCAACTGATTCAATGTAAACAAATATCAACATAGCTTTTACGTATACTGTGGATAGCATTAGGTGTATTCAAAAGTTAAGTTTGTAATATAGGTTACAGAATAAAATAATAATGGCCTGCAAAACATCTTTTGAATTATATCATAATTTTCCGAAATTAGCTGAAGAATCGGGATTTACCTTCAACACACACAGACCTCGTGTGCACATCGAGTGGAATAAAATCAGTAAGTTTATATTAATGTCACTTTTTACTTATTTCCAATGTGGTTACTGTGCTCTTTGTATTTACTTTTAGATACATATTTATCTGCCTTAATTAATATCAGACTTTGAAACAAATTATAACTACGATAATAATGTTATAACAACACATCTGTTGTTCTGTATGTTCTTTCATTAAAATTGTACTTAAATGTATATGGAGGTCATGACACTTTCCTCTATAACATTTGTTACTAATGAACCCTGCTCTGTGATGGAAATTTGACTGTATCTTTTGTTCCAGGGTTATGTTTATATAACAATAACACAAATTTATATTTTATTTTTTTCAATAAGTGTAGCTAAAGTGTATCATTTACAACATATTAAATTTACTTTTCTGCTCTCATCTACATTGTTAATTTTACTAAAAAATATTAACTTTGACTTCTAATAATTCTAAAAAAAATACAATATAGTTATCTGTACTACCCTGTACTGTAGTTATTAACTTACTAAGTAGTTCGAATCACTATGATATCTGTATTTTGTGATGATTTATTATATAAAGTTTATTATTTTCTTTTTCATCTTTCAGGACTTGTTGACATTGAGAGTTTAATCAGAGAAAGGAAATTTGTTATTATTGAGCAGCATGTCAATGATGTAAGCCTTTTTTTTGTTTCATAATAATCCGTTGTTGAGTTCATTTAAATCCCTTTTTATGTTCATTATAAGTATCTTCAAAACACCGATTTTTTTTCAAAATATGGCCTCCGAAACCAATACCAATTAATCACAGTAATAATGAAATTAAATTGCCCTAGGTACCGTTATAAAACATTATTTTATTCAATCCTTATTGAACAATTATTGAACTTGCCTATTTTTAAGACTCTTTTATTTCTCTATTTAAATTATTTAATCATCTTTCAGATACTCGATTGCGTATTAGAATCAGAATTTGATGTGCGGATTCTCGATGAGGGCGTGCTAAAGATATTTCGATTAGCACAGTTGGCAGTGGAATATCAACAATTTTGTCGACACTATCTAGACCGAAGCGTTTATGTGTTGCGAGAGGAAGTTACAGTGCTTGCACAGGTATGGAACCATTCCACATACTTAGCCATACTTATAACTTACAATGAATACAATTAATAGGACACATTGTTATAAATTTTAGTGATGTCGGCATGGGTGAATAGCTTCTATTCCAGAGTTAATGGAGGGAGGGCCTAAGCGTTTTTTATTCGTTTTAGGAAGGAACGGAAAGTAAATAAAACTTTATGAACAAAAGTAGTTAAGTATATATTGAAATGCCTGGAAAAAGGATGTATTCAAAAGTAACTAGTATTCCAGTTGGATCCATTTGGATGTACCCTCGTGACGCCTATGGACGTAGATACGTATTATAAATCGAATGAAAATTGTGAATAACGTAATTGAATATTATCTCTATTTATTGAAACATGCAATAAAATTAACGTCTACCTGTTTTTAGCCATTATTTATAGTAAATAATAAGTAAGCGTAATTTATCAGTCAGGTTACCCCGAGTAGTTTTGGAGAAGTCCAGGGATTTCAATAGTTCATTCATTCTTTACTGTATTTTATTGGTCGGAAACGAATCGATCATATCTTAAGTGCTATGTGATGTCCGTGGGCGAAGATGGAGATTAATTATCAAGTTATCGAATTGCTCATTTGTCGGCTATTCACATTAAACAAACTCTCTATTACAATTTGTTATCTATGTGGAAATTTCTACATAATTATAATACTTTAATGATATTTCAGGAACTAGAATCTACTAAGAGAGCTCTTAGAGAAAAGGAAGACGAAATACGAAGACTGAGAAAGAGATCTAAAAGTGCTTTACGAACATCTCTTCCCTACGGTAATGAAAACATAGCTACAATGATCTTGAAGACGCTTAATAATAAAAGCGATCTATTCCCAACATTAACACCTACAGATACGATGCAACACAACAAATGCAACTATTGTGATAAAGTTTTTCTAAATCAACTTTATTTACAAAGTCATATGACGCGTCGCCATGCTAATTTCGCAGAGATACCTCAGAAAGACATGGATAATAACCAGTTTGAACGCAATAATGATGAAAACTTAAAACTGCATAATGAACTGTCAGAACTGCGATCTAAACTTGCAGATATGGAACAACTTGTTACTAATTTGAAAAATACAACTACAATCGAAAAGAGTCCTAACATTAATAACAATGAACCTACTACTTCCAAAGATGTAAAAGATGTTGAAGTATCTAAACTTGCAGACATACAACAACTAGTTACAAATTTGAAAAATACAATGACGATTGAAAATAAAATTCCTGATCAATTGCCAACTTCTTCAAAACAAATGAAAGATGCTGAAGTGTCTACTAATAGTGAAGGATACATCCTAGATAAGATTGAGGAATGGAAGAAAGAAGAACGAGATAAATATAACAAAGAAATAAATTTGTTACGAACACAAATAATTGCCATGTTAGATTCTTTCAAGGAAAAAGAAAACGATTCAACAGCTAAAAATGATTTAAAGATTATGAATGAGTTACATGCTACAATAAAACAACAAGGAATGGAAATTATGACATTAAAACAGGAGCTGATTAATTCTGTAATATAATTTAAACATAATTTTATATTTTATAGTAAAAAATATGTAATATTGTGTAGTACGATTTTGAGATTGTTTTAAGAAAATGACTTTTAAAGTTTAATTTTATTACTTCTAGTTACAGGTTAAATTTTTATTTTTAATGTAATAATTTTTTTCAGAAATCCAGTAAAGACACTAAAGAAGAAGAAGTTACGCAAAGAAAAGAAATGGAAGCACAAATGTCTTATTGGGTGAAACGTGCGGAATCTCAAGCCCAGGAGTACAAGTCATTGCTACAGAAATTAGATGTAGTTGCGAAAGAGGCTGAAAAGTCGCGCGCCCTTGCAGAATCAGAGAAGAAGCGTGTTTTGCAACTTCAAAACATGTTACAGAACAAAAATGAATTGCCTAAAAGCGATAAAAACAGTAATAATAAAGTAATTTCAGTTTAAGATTTAGATTAATCAAATATTTTTAAAATGTTTGGCTCATTTCGAGAAACAATTCTTTAATCTATATGCAGTACCTATGTTATATCCGACATGGCGACTTTAAGGGCCTAGTATGGTACAGTAAAATCAAAAGTCTGCAAACAATATTACCTAAATTAAAAAAAAAAAACCTTAACGTATGGCGACGTAATGCATTTTTCTGTTTCGCCATACGTCTCGTGAGAACCTGAATGGGATGAAAAAAGCATTTTTTATGTCTATTGTGAAATATGTATCACAAGTACTACTAATTCTATTACCAACTTTATTAATTTTCAAATAAACTACATGTATAAAATGAAACTGGTAATGATAAAATAATAACCGCCAACACTGCCATTATATAAGCATAATAGTTTATATTATGTTCTAGGCTGAAACGACTACCTCAGAGATTATTACAATGGATCCCGGGATAGTAAAAAGTAATCCTAAGACAAATCTAATACGAGATAGAATAAGTATAAGAAAACTTCAACAAAAAGCACAGGAGCTTTTGGATATAGAAAACACTAGTACATCTGATAATTCCGTCTCAAGTGATGAAAAAGTAGCGAAACCAGAAAAAGAAAAGATATCGAAAGACGAAAAAAAAATTGCCACTAATTACAAACCCAGTCCGAATAAACAAGAAAATCGCAACAAACGAAAAGCAAAATCTTCTTTCCATGTAACCGAAACTTCTGACCACAAAGGCGGAGTTCTAGCAAAAGATAAAAACAAAGCACGCTTAAAGGAAAGCTTATATTCAAAAAAGGAAAATGGTAGAATAGTACCAGGAAGGTATACAAAAAATAGACTAAATATTCATTTCAAAATTCCGGGAATTATTGTGGTAATAATATTAATATTTGTTTTCAAAATTTTAGCCCCATGAAAGTGATAAGAGCAAAAATCACTGAAGAAGTTAACAATCGACTAGTAGCACTGGGTGTGGATCCTCTGAAAACCAGGCTTCCTGAAAACATTTTTAGTAAACAGAAATTACAACTGCAGGAGCAACAACAAATAAAATTTAAGGTAAGCCATATTTATATAAAGACTATAGACGAAAGACGTAATATATAGTCATTTCATAACAAATATAATTGAATATTTCAGAGAAATCCGGGGAGTGAACAAGTGTTTCATACTCTACTGACACGTCTAGATTCTAATGCGACAACATTAAAAACAAATGAAACAGGTGGATATCAAAGTACTCCGATGAAAAACAATAAACCTTTTAGTTTATCATCCGTAATATCAAATGTTAAAACGAAGGCATTATCTCTAGTGAAATCGAATGACCATAACAAAAATGAATACAACTCATATGATAACGTAGCTAAAAAAGCAATGATGCTGCTAAGAACTCCATCGAGTTCCACAAATTCTAGTCCAAAAATAAAAACTCAAGATATTTCACCAGTGAAAGCCAGAGAGTCTCAAAATTCTACTGAAAAGAAAGGAAACAATACAAAAAGTAAGGTTAGAACTTTATCTAACCACACACAAGAAACTATAAAAAACTACGATACTAATACTGACTCTAGCGTGAGTGAAATTAATGAATCTGAAAATTACATAAAACATCAAAATCGGGCTTCAGCAACTATTGATAATCTAGTCAAGTCTCCAACACGTCGTCCTTTAGATGTAAAAATTCAGAATACAACAAATTATACGGTCACTACCGAAAATAAAAATGTCACCTTACCTACCACTACTAACACAGTAGTAGGAGTTAAGAGTAATGCTAATTTAAAACAAATGGCTACTGATGATAATAGTAGTGATGATGTTGAATCGCTTGTAGAACAACCGCCTAGGCGAGCTTACTCGGTGGAAAATATCACGAAACTAACAAAAGGAGTTCTTAAGAATGCATCGTCTACGTCTTCACTAAATAAGAAAAGAGTCATATTTGATATGGAAGCTATTCAAATGAAATCCGTTAGTGCTTCTTCACCATCTCAGAGTGTGACGGAAAAAAATGATAATATGGAGAAGTATGGATTGGGTTTAGTAAATCTTGATAACGAAGAATGGGATATCTCGAGGTAAGTTTCAGTGTCACATTTTTTTTCACCCATTTGCGCACCGGGAGATATTTTTTAAAAACTCTTTGTTATCAACTTTGTTACAACGAAATGAATATTTTCTTTATAAACTAAGATAAGGAAACAAAAACACATGCATGAAAGGCATTACTAAAATAATGCGACATAAAAATGAAAGTAAAGGGAACGTATATTGTGTAAAAATCTCTTGAAAGACCTCGATTAAGTTCAAAAATTTAATGATTTAAAATTTTATATTTCTTACATCTTACTTTTTATTTGAACTTACAGTATAGAAAACGAACCAGTTCAGAAGACTCCCGTTATCTCCCGCACGAGTCCAAAGATTGCAGAACTAAGGGAGACTATTGAATCACAACTTACACGGCGTAATAATGCACTATCTACAGCCCTAGTTGGAGGGGTGGATGTCTTATCGGCTCCTTTATTGAATAAAGCAGTAGCCAGTAGCAAAGGTGGGAGTAACACAAGTTTGGGAAGTTCCATCTTAGATGACACTGACAGTACTCCCGCTCAAAATCAAGTAGCTTTCGTAAAACCAAGGACGTTCATTGAAAAAGATGACAGCGAAATAGATATATCTGAATTTGTGACTGATGAAATAATAACAAAAAATATTAATGTAATTAAGACTCAATGAGAAAGTGGTTCTAATATAGATAATTGATAAATAAATAAAAGATATTTACAAATAAACATGAAATCTTCTCTTCATTTATTTAAAATTAGGGACGCTTTTGTTTAAATGTTGAATAATATTACACTATACCATTTTAATGTAGTAACTCATTGTGGATTGTGCGTTTTTCGCTTTGTATTCACGTTATATAGTTAGGATTTAAAAGCACTGAGATATCATTCTTAAGTTTATCTATAAATAGGTTCTTTAACTAACATTAGTGCCTAAAATATTTATAAACGACATTAAAAAAAAAACTTGTTTTCCGGGCGTAGCCGTGGGCAACATTTATTATGTAACAATTAATACTATCGTTAATATGTCGGTACTATAGATTAAACTAATAGTATTAACATTCAACAACTCTACCGACAGTACAGACAAACTAATATTCGAATTCAGCCTTATGGACATGTGTAGGACGAATTAAAATGTGAAGCTACTTTAGAATTCTTCCAGAGTAAAAAATATTCGTTTCAATTCAGAAAGCCTAAGTGCACGTCATACAGCGGCGTCTACGCGGCGTGTTCGATACACGTGCGGACATTGTTTATATTTTTACGTTTGAGTGAATAAACACTGTCATTGCTAAGTTGAACTGATTATGTTAATAAACGCACCGCGTCAATGTATGAACCCAAAGTAATATGACTTTTATAAAATGTTGGAATCTAATTGCCTAATAAAAATAAATAGCTGTAGGACCAGAAGAAAGGTTTTCTAAACGAAATAAGTGGTCTACAGAACGTACTGTGCAAAAAATATAAACAACATGTTGGATTTATGTGTTTTATTTTGCATAAATAAACATTTACGCCTCCTTCTTTGCGTCTGTCTTGCCACCACGAATTCTTCCGGTTCTGCGGGCAGCAATGAGACCAACCTTGCGACCAGCCGATGTTCCTCTCTTGACAGTCGAAGCCTTACCTACATAATTAAAATGCTCATGTTTATAAAGTAATTAAAATAGGTAACATTATAAAAGAAAAATAATTAACATTTTCAATTCAAATACTATGCCCAAGAATATAAATAAAATTATGTGAATCTGATAACCAACTTAAATTGTAAGTTTCTTCTTCAAAAAATTTTACTTGACTTAAATGACAAGTAATTCACGTCAATTTCTAACACCCTTATGATTCTAACCTACCCTCAAATGGCTAACATTAAATCAGTGATTTTAATGAAAAAAAATACATAATGCACCAAAAATTTGTAATATTTGTGTTCCTTACCTATGTGTTGATGGTTACCACCTCCGTGAGGATGCTCAACGGGGTTCATGGACACACCACGCACATATGGCCAGCAGTTACGCTTCACCTTGTACTTATGGTATGCACGACCAGCCTTCAGGATGGGCTTGTCAATACGTCCACCGCCAGCAACAATGCCTACAAACAAAACTCGACTTAAACAACAAAGATACTATTACAAAATGTAATTTAATCACATAATAAACCTCAGAAAGAGCCTCTGTGTAATCATAAAAGATCAGAGTAGGTAAGTGAAAGTCATCATGTCAAATAAAATTATTCATAGTGACTAGATAAATTAACAACAAAAGTAAAAAAAAAAAAATTTACATTATAGCTATATTTATTCTTTTTTCTAAAACATTAATCTTCAACTCACCGACCATTCCTCTATTGCTTGACGGCAACACTTTCTTGGCACCTGATGGGAGCTTTACCCTCGTGCGCTTAGCATCTGGATTGTGACCAATGACAGTAGCAAAGTTACCGGAAGCACGGGCTAGCCGACCTCGGTCACCCATTTTTTCTTCCAAGTTGCACACAATGGTACCCTCAGGCATGGCTCCAACTGGCATGACATTGCCTATAAATAAAAAAAAGAAACCCAATTAAAACCACTGAAGGAACTATATATTCCGGAAAGCTGTATTAGACTTATGTGAAGCGGTATGTATCTTGTTTCATTTAAATTTTAATGAACATTGAAATCATACATAGACACAGGTTAACAATATAAGCGCAATATATGAACAACATCAATTCAGACTCTTGCAAGATGAGAATGAGCAAATAAAATACCAAAGTAATCTTTTTTAGTCCTGCTTGAATAAGATACAAAATAACAAGTTTCAATGTGTATCAAATCCTATGATAGTTGTTATATGATAATAGTATTTAAGTCAAGGTAATATAATTACTTCGATTTGAAGTAATGCAAGTATTTTTATTCAATAGCTCTTAGCTATTTGTCTGAAAAAGTGTAGAAATTTATAATACTCTCATAATTAGTAACTTCTAAAAATTTTATCATAATAATCACATGTGCTTCCACACGCATATTAATTCATTTAATTAAATAGGTAAAACTAAGTCAGTATATGCACTTATATTAAACCATGAACGTAACTTAGGTGTTATAATAATATTGAATGTTTCAAAAACACATGTCAGTTTTTTTTTAAATGATTGTACGTACCGACTTCAAGGGTGGCCTTCTTTCCGCAGTAAACAAACTGACCAGTGTAGAGACCCTCGGGAGCGATGAACAACTCTTTCCTGGTCTTGAACTTGTATGGATCACGGAAGTGTACGACCGCGAGGGGAGCACCTCTACCGGGATCATGAATGATATCCTAAAAGCAAGCCCACTAAATTACCGTTTCAAATTAATCCAAACTCTAAACTAACCTATATTGAAATGAAAACCAAACAATACCTTCACCACGCCTTTGATGTAGCCATGACGTTCGGCATAATCTAAAGAACGAAGCTTTGGGGCTCCCTTCCGCTTCTTTGTGTGAGAAACGAAAACCGAACCGGCACCTTTACGTTGAGCACGAATCACACGACCCATTATCCCGTCCCGTCAGCCCTCACTGAAAGCAATTTATAATGCTTTTACTGAAAATATTTGCTATGCTGTTCACATATACATTATTGGAGTAATATTTCACTATAATAACATTAAAATATATTGATATACAGTATGATAAATACAGATACAAATGTGTCTAAAAATCCACAATAATGCACATACGTTTTAACCAAGGGACACTTCTAAAAGAAAAGAATATTTTAGCCAACCAATCACAGGGATCTAAAAACTTCTAGTTGTCATGAGTATGACAGTTGATTACAGGTTAAATATGGATTAATATGACAGTCTGTCAATACGTATCGTAGACAATTATGTATGTTATAAAATTAATGTACACTATTAAATGGGTGTCTTGCCAATGTGGCTTCTTACTTTTAAAATATTCTAATTTATTTAACTATTTAAAATAAAATATAAACATTTTTCTTGGTGCAAATGCTTTTTTATGACTCAAGTCAAAAAGTGATACACGATCTGCCCCACTATACAGTATGTTTTTTTAATCATGAATTCGTTTTCTACTCAGAAAATTTTCATGAAAGACATTTGGTGCAACATAACTCATGTTATATGCCATATTGTTTAAGTGTGAGCGTGAAATAGAAAAGCATTTTTCTAGCTCCCATTTAAAGCTATTTTCTACTACTATTTTTACTATTTAAAATTATGGCAATTATATTTGGGTAAAAAAGAAAAGCGTTACACTAAAAACAATGGGTTGGACAAAAATCTTTTTTCGTCTAAACTCTCGCACTCCAACTTCCTATTTCATTTGATATCATGTAATAGGACGATATCTCTCCCTAACGCTCTTTCTATAGTGTGTACGGAAAAACTAGCAATAAGA
>DWPA01004775.1:0-12491 GCA_018251375.1 Calpodes ethlius | reverse complement strand
GTGTGTGAAGTCTGCCAATCCGCACTTGGCCAGCGTGGTGGACTATGGCCTATACCCCTCACCTCGTGAGAGGAGACTCGAGCCCAGCAGTGAGACAATTATAGGTTGTAATGTTATGATGAACCTATTTGTTTAGAGTATGTGCTTAACAAAATTAGAAGCGAACTCGCTTAAGTCTAACTCGCTTACTAAAATTAAAGATATAAAATGAATGAGTATAATAATTTTCAGTTTATTTTGCAAATTACGAATATATAAATGGTTATATTAATTTTGACGAACTATTAATCGAAGGAAAACATAATCAAACTGTCTGTGAAATCTAAAATGTAACTAGGCAAGTAGGTACTACTACTCAGTACGAATTCATTACAAACCGACGCAAATATTTACCATTCAACTCAAAGTAACTTTGTGCTTTTGTCAAATTCATTCGTACTTAATTCATATTTCGCTCACCAGTAAACTTGAAAGACAGAATTGTAACACAAATGGGGTAACTCTCTTTAAGCGTCTATTCCACAATCTTGTTACTATAAGTTTTTGCTGAATATTGCTCGGTCTATTTACTCACTGGCAGCGACTAAATAATCCGTACATCCTCCGCAGATGTAATCCTGACATGCAATCTCCGACGCCATCAATCAGAGAGGGGGCGGAGAAAAGGGAGGCACGATACGATAGCGAGAGATTATCCCGCCATAATTATTCGCCAAGCGTCAGATGATCGAAGCCTGGATTACATCTCGCGCAATTAAACTGTATGCGTTTATATTATTCATTTACATGTCCCTCAGTCACGCACTCCTGTGGTTATCTAATAAACCTTACCACCCAGTGATTGCTGTTTCTGTCACATTATTGTTAATAGAACGGAACATATATATTATACAAAGAGAATCGGAACGTGATAGAAGAAAATTTATATTTTCAATGTAAATAGTTTACAAAAAAGACAATGATTCGACTCATTAAACGGATTTTATCATTATAAGCATCTACCGTCACTTATGGAGGTATCAACACCAAAAAAGAAGGGAAAAAAAAGAAGAACTTGCTCTTAGGTCCCAACTTGAAACTTCAAATGTCATTTGGCGGCTGGCTGAAATAAGAGGTGGTACTCTAGCTAGGCTCCGGCTTAACGGAAAAATTATAAACGTTTACACAATATTCACAATTAAAAAACATACACTATGTTACTGTACAACAATATGTTATTGATTAACACAAATTTATCCCCTTGGAAAGCCACGGTGTGCGGGTTATCTAGTAACAAGGGACATAACCAAATCTTGTACCTGGTTATGTATTATTTTTTAATCAATAAAGAAACTTTATTTTATTTTTTATCACATTATCTAGATACATGGCTTTCAGTAGCTCTTGATAATTCTTAGGTTTCATCTAAGTCAAAACGCGCTAATTAATACGTTAAAAATTACTTCAACACGCTAATTAATAGACGGGACATTATTTATTGTAGGATGTGTCAATGTATCTAGGCTTTTAAAGCAATAATGCGTTAACTTAGACCTATGTCATTCATAATAGTAGCTATAGTCAAGTTAAAGTAATGGCTTGAGTTGAAGTTATTACTTAAAAAACTATTTTTATACGATATCTAAGAACTTGAACGAAGTTAAAACTGATAAAATTTTAAAATAATCTGCGAATTTGTTCCGTAAGTCATTATTTAAACTCAAATCATTACTTGAACTTAACTATAGATGCAAATGTTAGTGTCAACGTTAAATTATAAAAGAATAACGGTTACAAAATAATACTGGTAGCAGAATTACTCTTAAATAAAATAACAACGAGTGTTGGAGACGTCAATATTTCCGTGCCATACCTCCGCTCGGCTCGTTACGGGGATTTTGGACGTAATTAATTCGGATCGTTAATCAAATACTCTCTAAGCGTTGAATGATAGGGGAGGCCCAAGTTAATAATAGCATATTTTAAGCTTAACAAGCAACTGTTGTTTAGCGAGTCAATTAAGAGAAGGTCCTCATTGAAAAAACCACGAGTTTGGAGTTTTTATGCCAAGAGCATTGTTGAAAATTTAATTAGTTTACGTAATTGACAGCTAATTAAAAAAAAGGTCTTAATTAGATACATTTTTGAGATTCAAAGATATACAGTGGCATACATTTTAAGCACTTTGCTCATCAGCTCTGATGTTTTGAGGAAGACTGTTTTGGAAGATGGATATGATATACAGATACCTAACGGATATTAGGTGATACGTATCGGTGATACTGTTTAATGAAAGCTTACTTGGTGTAAATTATAAACACATTTTTTTATTTAATATTAATTCAGCGCGGATTTTTCTCCAAAGTTAAGTAGGAAATACGCGTTCGTACTGTGAAAGCATGAGAGTTCTCGTTATTGTCAGGTTTTTCAGTTTTAAGGTTTCTAGGTAGACGTACTGACAAACAGAGGGATTCGTCACACACAGGTGGCAGACAAAAGATAACAAAAACCAGGAAAGAGTCTTCATAAATTACAATATATTGTCGAATTGGGTACGGAACACTGAAAAGTGTCACATTTATTCCGTTAATACGCAGTATATCTCGTGCGGAACAAACAAGTTGCGGAACCGAGGCGAAATATTGCATAAGCATCCGTTACCCATTCAACTGATTCAACCAGTGTCGTTTCGTCGTTTATAAAATGTAGCTCGTATGGGGCATGAGGCAGTGAAATTGGCACGTCAAATAAATTCCCGTCACTCGTAAATACTTTGCATAGATTGGGAGAAGGAGCGCCGCGACAAAGACGTTGGAGAGCGTGCCAATAAAGGAGAATGATTGGAACGCTTTTGACGGAATGGCAAAAGCAGGTCGTGCGTTCAATTTCACCACTGTCTAGTGCAATATTATGACTATATTTTTTATTTATGCGGATGTAATATAGAATTGAAATGCTCACAGCTAGGCGGATTGCGTCGGTCTTAAAGATTGACTGAGTTACGTAACTGAAGGCAGGGTCGAAAGTTGAGTGACTGCTAGTGGTTAAATTTCTTGTCCACAGCCATGCTTTGCAGGGTGCGTAAATTCTTCGATTCTGATTGTTATCAATAAAACAATCGTTGAGCCATTTTGGCGATAAGTTGGTGACGTTAAATGATTCTACACTTGGGAACACTTTCAATCCTTCCATCAATTTACACAGGAGTAGCGTAGTAGTTATGTTATAGGCCTCCTCCTCCTCAGAGAAGAGTCGAGCTCTGTTGTAGATAATTAATGAGTCATAGCTTACTGGCTAATGTAGATGTATCCTCATGTCACTTAGGGATGATGATGTAAGGTTGGGCATATGGATTTCATTTTCAAATTCCCAACTACTTTGCATTGACTGATAATCAAAGTTCAAGGAAAAACAAATAAGTTTTTGTACAATCTTTTTCCAATATACCTAATTACTTTTTTCACAGAACTTATTAAAAGGCTTTTGCAATTACGAAATGTAAATCTACCCGAATTTTACCGTTCGCTGGGATCAAAAGGTATTTAACTTAAATATTACAAGTTTCACAGCATTCATTTTGAACACTTAAAGATATTTATTTAGATTGTAATTTTTTTAAAGATGCTTTAATACTATTGAGCCCAGTTTATTGAATAAAATATTCACATACCAAATTAACATGCAATTTTCTCCGAACTAATCGCATTTGAGGTAACGTGTGCTTCGTTTGTTTAATTGGACATCGGTTTCCGTCAAACGCCGATTACACGGCGCGTCGAAGCAAAGCGCAATTTTAAACGGTTGCGGTCAGCGCACCGGCTCATACTATTACACTCGCTCTACTCGCACGAATCCACTCGAAATTCGGTAAAGTGCTCGCGCCGACCGACGTTGCCCATTCATTTGGCCTTTTCCATTAAAAGGGTGCTTTTAACTACAGCTAATTTATGCAGCACACGGGTTGCCGGGACAGATTACAGAGTGGCGTGTCCAGTCTCCGCTAGTTTGGGCACGAATCACGCCTGTCGAATGCAGCACTTGTAGTGGAAAATTCCGGGCGCTTAAAAGTTTAATTTGTACCGCGTCCTAGTAACGTTTGCCATTTTTAACGCTGTTATTTAAATGCGATGCGGTCTCTTTATGCCTGCATTAATTGACTCCGGTCAACTATAAAGCGGTCTGACGGTTACCGTGATGTGGTTTGGACATATTCAGGTTGTAATTAAAAGTGTTGTATGTAAATGACATGTGATCACAGAATAATGAACGATTTACGGTAGGGTGACTCGTATAAAGGATATAATAAACTAATAAATTTATAATAAACTACTGCTACTATATTATTGGTACGTTTAGTAGTTGCGTTTTAAAATCGCAATCTATTCGTTTTGTATTTTTTATTATAAACAGTATTAGTCATATTAAACATTTGTAACTTGATCTAAATTTGCTTCGTAAGATTATGACTTACAAAACCCATTCAGCATCAAGGATAAAATTTATAAACCGCAGAACAATGAAAGTTACTTATCGATATTAAAAACCCAAGTATTGACACTTAATTTCATTGACAACTCCCTCTGGGTACGGAAGTATGACAGAAAAAGCAAAGAACATAAAGTTAGACATAAGTCAAGGTAGCAAGAATTGGTCACGATCCTGTTAGAAGTATTGAAGGCAGAAGACCTCTGACAAGACTAATCTTTAAAGACAACAGTTGAAATTGCTTTGTATTGTCTTCCGAAGCACGTAAGCACGTTCAACAAATTTTGTCACTTGCATACATCAATGTAATTGCCGACTGCTGGTGTCAGACCCTAGCGATAAAAGAGAAATTTGAAATGCATATTCTGAAATAGACGAATTGCGGGATGTGAATATGTCATTCACAATTACAATTATTGTTGCTGATTCTTTTGGCCGATACACGAGCTGTTGAGCGAAATAATAGCGAGTGGTCACTGTTACTCATGGAAAACATTAACAAAGGGAATCCGATACGTCACCAACGAAGAAAAGATAAGAAACAAAAAGAACACGGACTTTCAAGCCTCCAGTTGGAATAGGAGGAGTTGTTTGGCGGCTTACCCAAGCAGGAGAGTGTTAGCCAATCAGAAAGGCTTTACGAAAATATAACAACATTGTATTGGTAATATAAAGTTTACGCGCAGCCCTATCATCTAGCAGAGGAACGGTTTCTTTTTAAGACACCTTGTTTGCCGTTATAAGATTAGAGTTGGTATTGCATGTCTTCCTCAATACATCCAATTAATAATTCAATTCTAATTTACTGTTCATCGTTATCCTTATAAGTATGTTTACAGTAGCTTTTATAGGCTTTACAATTTACATTATACTCTATATATTGACTAAGACGTGGTACTGAGTATACTTTATACCTGGAAGTTTTTTTCTTTAAAGTTCTTAATTTTGACAAGCCTTACATGATCACTATAATAGATAGCAGTATTTACATTTTCTTTTGGGTAAAGTTACCCGTAATGTTAGCCCACCCAAGAGGTCGACTAAGATTGTGACGATGCTGAATATTAAATAGATTTTAAATATATCTATTCCTATAAAAAGCCGGAAATTTCAAACTTGTGAATGCGTTCAACTCTGTTCCGTGAGAACCAATCAAATCATTCTACTTTATTGGCATTCTCCAAAGCCTTTGTCGAGACGCTACTTCCATTCAAAGTAGTATCGCCGTAATAGTAATTTATCCTTAGATTCTAGTGTATCCATGCATGCTACTATAATGTCCAAGGAATAGAGTATGGACTCAAATTCTCCACAGTATATGTGGCCATTCATAAATTACATTTTCCAAATTATAAATAGGTCTGGGACTTCATGAAATTTAGGGCCCTTCTCACCCCTTGTCGCACTTCATTGACCCCCCCCCCTTAATATATGATTACGAATCATGTAATTTGTGGATGACGACTTGCCACCAGTTGATTCATGTCCTCAACATCACAACCTATTATTATGTTCTATTAATGGGATCAAGTCTTCTCACTCTGTTTGAGGGGTATAGACACCACAACCCTGGTCCACAACGCTGGCCAAGTGGGGATTGGTAGGCTTCGCACACCTTCGAGAACATTATGGAGGACACTCAGGATGTATTCCTTCATCGAAGCAGGCACATTTTAAAAACTAGAGTAAACTTTTAAAAATTAGAGGAGTAGGATTCGAACTCACGCCCAAACGTTCCAAACACTAGGGTATCGCAGATTTCATTCATGTATTGATTTATGTACTCAATTGTAAACATGGTTAATTTTACACTTATACAGATTAATGTAAATTTAGGAAAATGCCTCTTTTCATTACAAAATGTAACGAAGCCATCGGTTTAGTTGACATTGTGGTGATACTGATAGGTTGGTTAATTATTTTTCCTTTCATGTTTGATTAATGTATTTAGAAAAAATTTGATTATTTTATAGTTGATGTTTAAATTTCTATGAGGTTAATAAATTTTTGGTTTTTCAATAAACAACTGTTGCTTCGGCTTCATTTTAATTTTTGGAAGATACTTAGTCAACTACTTTTTAAACATTCTCTTTGAAACAAAATGTTTCTAAGCGAACTGTAATGTACTTTTCTGAAGATGAGAAAAAAACGTGAATCAATTTTATATCAATATAAAACTGTCGGCGATATAACTATTCTATCCCAAGTGAAATTTGACGACAGAAAATAAAGGGGTTTCGACAATTGATAGGTTCTTATAACAGGGTTCATCCAATTTTCATATTATATTTTCACTACTGTCACCCTAAATCAGATTTAAATATGCCGACGTTCGGAAGTGACAAAGGTTCGATTTTAGTAAGGATTTATTGATACGTCTATCTGCTTTCATTTCAATTCATCACTTTTTAGAATTATAGTTTTATTAGCCTTGAATTAATTTATAGTAACAGTTAGTAAATTAAGTATTCTTATGAATTTCGTTTTTAGTTAAATGGGCCATTTAAACTGATTATTTTTGGCTATTGTCTATCATCATAAAATAAGGGCAAACAGTTTTAATTCAGCTTGCAAGAGTTGACCTAAACAAACATAAAAAGATAACAAACTAACAAATATTACAAGTGAAATGAAAGCTTTTAAAAATGTTAGCTAAATTAATATTTAGCCAGCTTTGAATTCGAATTTATAGAGTTGTCATCTTGAGATAGCGCTGAACGTAATCTAAGACAGTGTCTGAGTCATAATACATATTACGATACGAATTTATCTTTATTTTAAAATAATAAAATAAATAAAACAATTCAAATATTATATTTATATACAATATATATTTGAGTAAACAGGGATTAAAGTGTTTAAATGATATAAAACTACATTGTTATATGTATTATAATATGTAAATTTTGAACATAATTATGTTAAGTATATAGAGAGAAGCGGATCACAGTGATACACTGTGATACACAATTAACATGTTTACGTTGAGATATAGTTAGATTGATTGCTGTTGTGTTTTTATAGTAGTAAAATATATTTGGGTAAATTAGGGTAAACAGGGTCGTCAGATACAAAAATTAAAATAGCCTTAAAAACTAATAACAGCCGTTCACATGCTCACATAGAAGGCATAGACTGTCATCTTTGTAAATACGACAAAATTAAAAAATCATATACCAATACTGTCAAAACGGTTTATGTTACCATATTCTATAGCTATTATTTTTGTTCGGATAATAGTCGAAGTTTATGCTAAGTCGCCGATTTTATGAACTCAGGGGCACCTGAGCAGGATTCAAAGATCACACTATGAATACCGACTTGATCTTAAGTCAAACTTTAGTGTTAGCAAAGCCCAAGTACATTTTATAGGTCTTTCCCTGAATGGACTGTTATTGAACCGCTTTATACTGGATAAGTTTGGACTTCATTATCGAATAACTCAATCAAAAATCGTTTATTATCCCAGAAGCTTCATCTCTTTACAAAGTTGTGGCATTTGTTACTTAAATTTAGGATACCTGGAAAAAATCCGATCAAGCCTTATTGTAAACTTGTACAGGGATTGAAATCTTAAGAATTGTAATTTTTTGAAAACAAAGCAAAATTGTTACCGTATACTAATCAGTGACCAAAAAAACAATTAAAAGTTTAAATCATTAATTGATTGATTGACTTACAATTATGTCATAATGTGTATTTCACGCCATAAATGTTATGTATCGGTTTGAAAAAAGTTTTTGCTTAGATTACTTAACACCAAAAATTAAGCTAAAATTTAATTTTGATTCATCTAACTTATTATGTGTTGGCAATATCGCGGCGACGGCTACTATCCCGGGGATCCGGAGGCTCTGGAGGTCCGCGATGTTAAAAAAAGGGTGATTGGTAACATATACCAATAATATAATTGTAAAATAAATTTTAAACAAGGCAATTTGGAGACGCTAAAATACTTGTTAAAGCAATTAATCCCACTACGAAGAAACAGATAAAGAATGAATTTAGTTATGGTGCGACTCGTAATATATCCGATATATATGTATGTAAACATATAATTATAATCACAACCCATAACTGTCCCACTGCTGCAGAATGTGAGAGGTACAGGCTATGAATCCACCACGCTGGTCAAGTGCGGATTGGTAGACTTCACACACCTTTGAGATCATTATGGAGAACTGTCCGGTGTACAGGTTTCCTCAGGATGTTTTCTTTCACCGAAGCAAGTGATAATTAACTTGTAATAGGCACATACCTTTTTGAAAATTAGAGTTGCGTGCAGGATTCGAAATCACGCCCTCACGTTCGGGGAACCAACGTTCGAACCACCAAGCTATCACTGCTTAATACATATATACAACATACATATATACATAGCAAGTTAAATAAAAGCTTGTAAAAAGACAAATGTGGCACGTAGATTGACAGAATGCATTTCCGAATCCCGGCAAATGTTGGAAGCACTTTAAAGCACTTAACCCGAAAACAACGATTGATTTATAAGAAAATAATTCGTCACTTGTAAAATAATGTCATATGTACATGTTATATTATTTCTGCTTAAGTTGAAATATTTCCAATATTTCGTATTGCGAATTTTACGGCGCGTTTTGTCGCGACAATTCTCTCTCTTTTAATATTACAGTGAAGGTTTTAGTCGTATTTGTTATTTTAAATTAGGTACATCATTACATAATTATGTATAATTAATGTTATTAAAAAGTTGGATGTAAAATTTAAATAAATGTATCCAATTAGAACCCTATGGTACAGTATCTGAGACGGTGGTATAATTTCCTCACATTTAATAATTAATTCCAGGAATTTGTTGCGAAACTTTGTTTTCATTGGGAACCCCCGAATAAAGCCCAAAACGATTATTACCGAAATAAAAGGCTCTTGTCCTAGAGATGTGTTGATGGATATAATAATGATAATTTACCATCCAACTCGGTCATTCATTTGTCCGTAATACACATATAAAATTTAAAAGCAAAATGATATTATTTACGAAACAAGTTTTTCATATTTCCATTAGTCAAAATTTATCATCGCACATGAAATAAACAGACATTAATTCGGAGCCAGAATGAAGTGATACTTTA
Source organism: Calpodes ethlius (assembly GCA_018251375.1). Classification (NCBI taxonomy): domain Eukaryota; kingdom Metazoa; phylum Arthropoda; class Insecta; order Lepidoptera; family Hesperiidae; genus Calpodes; species Calpodes ethlius. The sequence goes on along the minus strand of DWPA01004775.1, from coordinate 2,919 downwards.
ATTATATTCGAAATCAAGCATTGAATAACGACGTACACACGTCCTCAAATTACACGTTAAATGAAAACCAAACATGTATGATGGGGTTTACTTAATCAGTTGAAGTGTTTGTCGACACACCTAATAGCTAAAAGGTTTTGTTAAATAACATGATCTTGTTAGTAAGTAGTATGCATACATATTTTATTATACAGTAAAATAGTTAAACTGTTACCGGCGAAATTTCTGTGCCATCTTTTTGCGATCAATAGTGAAATTACGCTTACCTTATAAACCAAATCATTTCTTTTTTATGTCTTTATCACGGTACATTTTATTAACAGTATAATATGTAAGTATGAATCTCTGGAAATTCATTTGATTTACTTTTTCTTTGTTTTAAGGATTCATAAAAATATTCATATAATGAAAAGAATCGAACTGTTGTATAGTTGACACACCGAGTACTATGGTTCTTTTTCCGTATGTGATATGTGAAAGGGACACAAGCACATAAAAGAGAACCCGAGTGCGAACGAAAAGATTAAAGTCAACGTTATGTGCCTAATGTGCGTAAAAGTGGAAACGATGCTACCGAATCCCTTCCATTCAAAATGAATGAATCCAAGCGGAATTGAGCACTATATTTCAACGATCATTATCCTGTTAACGTCGCAGACGTTCGAATTTTAGCCAATCATGTTCATGGTATTTTTATAAATTTCTGCAACATTTTTAGGGTTATATTCTTTACATAAACTGTCATATTTCTGAACAAATTTTCCGCCCTATAGTAAGGAAAAATTATCCGCGACAGACTCACTTGACTGAATTCGAAATACTGGAACGAAAAGTTGAATTTTAATTCGTCGCGTGGGGAAGACCCCACTGGACTGTAAAAAAATTTTGGCCAGGTTTTACAAACATACAAATTACGATTCCATTAACTCGGTAACTTTCGATAACTTCTTTAAAAGAATTATACTGCACGCTTCCGTTGGCATTACCCAATTCGCCCGCATGAGCTTTAGATAATGCATGTGTTTTTGCGCGTGAGCTTTCGAGGTACCGCAGTCGATGTGATCTGTTATCTGAAAGAAAACAAAAGATTCCCATGTAACTCAAGATAAAGATAGATTCCAAGCAATTACTTGGATAGATTTAACAATTATATTTTCGATAAAGTTTTAATACTGCTTGCTATGGGATGTCTAAAAATCCACACGTAAAAATTATACGCACTGACATTATTTCTGTTTTAGATTGCGGATAATAGTATAGGATAGACTTATTGTAAACATATTCAGCGAAACTTACGGAGCATCTAAACGTGCGAAATTAAAAATCCACACACAAAAGAAAACTTTTGTCAAAAATACATTACACCTAAGAAATCTCGTTGTGAGAGGTTCAAATATTTTTATGTCATTTTCAAATTTATAAAAAAAAATATACATATTTTTTTACAGCAAACATCCTGATTTTTTAATTATCGTAGGCAATGGATAAAAACTCTACATTTATAGTAATTATATTTATATAGTTTTTGATACAAGAACACCTTCACAATAGTAAATAAAACGAGCAATAACGGTTTATAATGAATTAATCTCCTTTACCCATTTTCTTCTGAAACCCATAATAGCATTTTCGAACCTTTTGCAACCTTAGCATAATTTCGTATAAACGGTGCTTCTTCACTTTCATTTTCAAAATAAAACGATAAACCAATCCTTTAAAAGATGTGAGGCTAAAAGCAGCTCAAAGGTGCGTAATGAGGATGTCTTTTCATTTAATAAATATACCGTTACCAGGCCGCTAGAGTAAATAGAGGAATGGATCGTTTAAGAGGGCCGCATCTGTTTCTCGCCGGATTATGTCGGTGGAATTCAATAATCTTCACAGGACCATCTGAGGAGGGTCATTGTAACTTTTTTGGCGAGCGAGAAACTTCTGAGTATTTGGATAATCAACTTTGTGATGTCTTGATAATTGAGTTCTTTATCACTGTTATCTCGATGGAACGGTTTATTTTGTTAAACGTTACACGATTTTGTAATATCGATTACTAAGAGTCTTAAGTAGAAAATTAAGCCGCTGAACATATCGGAGAGGTAAAATTCACTAAAATTAAGTTGTGTTGTAAAATAATTTGTTAAAAACATACAATATTTTTCTAGCATCTAAATGACAACAATACAAGGAATGTATTTTACACATAATATAAAAATTTCGAAAGAATAACTATATTAATATAAAATTTTAAATACAATTTAAATACGCGTATAACAATGGCGTCTTCAAAATCCTATGTTAACAACGTTTAGTGTTTCATACTGATGAAGTATCATGTTCTGAAAATTAATTTGTAACAATTTATTTTCATTGTGCTAGCCCCTTATGCCTAGAAGGGATTACCGAACTTGTCTGTAATGTCTAAAGTTTCTTAACAAGTTTGATGAATGAAATGTTTCCTATCGATAAATGGTTTAAAATTACAAGGGTATTGTTCCTTTTATTAACCACCGAGGAGGCGTATTGGAATGTGTGTGTGGGGGAATTCAAACATAAATTGAAAATCATTTAATCATATAGATATCACTGATACTTCTAGTATATAATAAATATGCATAATTAGTGAGCACATATATAAATATCCTCGATCATACGTAAAATTTCTGTGTTAACATTTTATAACTTCATAAAGAGAACCTTTCATATTTTTTAAGATAAACGTCGCCGCGTCGGAGAACAGATATACTTAATGACCCATGACCCGAGAACAAATATTTATCCCTAGTAAGATCCTATAATGACTCCCTAGTAAGATCACTATAATGATTCCCTTGTAAGATCACTATAATGACTACTTATTAAAATCAGTATAATGACCACTTATTAAGATCACTATAATGACTACTTATTAAAATCACTATAGTG
>DWPA01004774.1:0-12492 GCA_018251375.1 Calpodes ethlius | reverse complement strand
AATAGTCACAGCTGATAACTGTCTCACTGCTGGGCTCGGGTCTCCTCACACTATGTGAGGGGTACAGGATTGTACAGACCAATAAAAAATATTCTACATTTGATATTCTAGTATTTAATTTCATTTATTCCGACTCGATCTTGTTCTAACGTCATTTACTGTTACACTTTTTTTGATTATTTTGTTGATATTTTTGTTATTCTATATTAATATGCAGTGTTTATGTACTTAAGTAATTACTGTAATTGGTCTATACACGAAATAAATAAAGATAAATAAATGAATCAAACTTCTTTGGTCCAGGAGGCGGGGCAAACCATTGGCAATTAATCTCGCCGCCAATACTTGGAGACTGTTCTATGCACCTTTAGTTATCAGGACACGTGTCCCGTAGTGGGCTATTACATGACTGAAGACAGTTAATCGCCTACCGCTTCCTTCTTGACAGTGAGCCACGTTAGTAATATCACTTGTTATATCGTATTCCATTGTAAGACGTATCGTCATTCGTCAACCGTTGTACACTTGGGAGAAAGTCCACAATGCACGCCTAAACATTCGACTGAGTGGCTATTGTATTGTATCGTTCGAATATAACCAATACGCATTCCTATTGCAGTCTATAATAAATTTATATCTAACTTGAAATTGCTTTAGACAGTGCCGCTTCAGAATGAATTGAGTTAGTGACGCCCATATTTATAGTACATGTTTAAAGGAGTATTGGTGATGTCGTTTTTGTAAGCTTTCTTTTAAATAAACTTGTCCTTGTCTGTGATAAAATTTGACTTACTCCCAGGTGTCGATTGAACTGAAATTTTGTATTATTATGTAAATTGGATAACGTCTAATGAAAGAATAGAATGGTCCTAGGAAGACTGAAATAAAACACTGGAACCTCATCGAGGTTAGCTCGTTTGATGAATGCTCTGAAGTAAAATATAAAAAAACAGCTTTAAAGGTCTGATATTCAGAAGATATCCTTGACCACGTAGTGGAATAAGGATATAGTGTAAAATAAAAAAAAATTTTTTTTTAGTAAAGCACGACTCAATTTCCATGATTTCGCTTGATGAAAAAATATTTTTATAATCATAGCAATTATTACGCCAAAATCTAGTCCTGTAGTTCAATTTTAGTACTCTCTCGAACTACCTAGTTATGTAAGGATTTTTTGTACTAAGTTTCATGCTTCGATATGAAATTATTTAGGCTGTGCCTGGTCTGTTAGTTAGTAACAATTTGTCCTTGAAGTGACAATACTTCCTTACTAACATTTTATAAAAAATCGAGTTTTTTAATGCTAATATACTTAAAATTCAATTTCGCATGGACTAGCAATTAAACTGTGGAAATAACTTCTATAGGCGCAAGTAAATATTCACGTATTTTTATAGCAATATCTCATTTAGTGGTTCACTCGACTATTACAGTTAGGATGCATTGTCACTTCAACCAGGAATTAATGTTTTATTTTAGAATGATGTCTTGAATTATCAAACGGTTGCTGATATCATCTATCTCTATCTATCTATCTATGTGTGGGGGCAACAGATGGATTGATCATTAACCTATTGGTATTTCTATGCCACCAGGTGATAATCCATCAATTGTGGAGCGCCTTCCTACTAATAGTGTTATGTGGAGGCACTGTTCGTGTGTAATTTGATAATAAACAGGGGTCCTTTAAATTCGGTTTTATAAATTCTATGTAATTACTTTATTCATGAATATTATAAAATTATTGGTATCGGAACATCGTTATTACTTTGAGGAATAGATTAATTAATCAATGACGCTTGGTAACTTTTATAAATATCACTAGTTCCAGTTTGTAGGTACTGAGTATAATTAGTTGAGTGTAATTGACCTACAAGTTTCATAGCAAAATATTTCGCTAGAACAGAAATTTGTAACGCATTTTATTTTAACCGGGGGTTAATATATATATATAAACATATCTGCTTGGCGAAATTAATACATACTATTTTGATTCTTCTAATCAGAATGGGATAATTCAATTATCTAATTAAGGTATAGAAAAGAGGTAAGATTTTCATAATATCAATAATAAATAAGTCATTAAATTGCGTATCTAATTGTAGAATAATATATAGTTATTTAAAAAAAAACGTACATAATATTGACCCCTTTGATATCCCTGTGGTTCTTTAAATTTTATTTTTAGAAGTTGAATATAATTTTCAAACTGCATAGTATAAAACGAAGTATATCTGTTTCAATACGATAAATTCGAAAAATATTGTGAAGGTTTTCATGCGGTCACCAATGGTCAGAGTAAAAGAAGGTTTTCTTAGATTATTTTGTATCTGTTCGAAACCTGTAAGTTTTTATCTTCCTTATATTTTCACCTGGCATGGCATTGCCATTGCCAGAATTTCCATCTAAATGATGTGTTTATACTTGTTAGTAATAATATTAATAAGGTTCTATTGATGGCTTTAGATACAGGTCAACTCTAATCACCTAGGCCATTCGGTAATGAGAAAATGTTATTAGCGACACTCCTTACCGCGGCGATACAATCTCCTCTCAAATGACTCACAAATATTTCTTCATAAATACCACGTAACTCATACGTTGGTTCATCCATCCAAAATGTCAAGCATCGCGTCCAAAATCATCGTAATTCGGTCTCGATACTTTCTACCCTGCAACCAGCGCAGTTCGTTCACCGTGAGGCTTTCTAAAGAATCCACCGGAACTAACCGGAGATGCCTCGAATCACCAGATGCGAAGGTGTGTCCAATCACATGTGTGACTGACGCTAATGTGTCATTCCGGTACGCGCGTGCTACCATATGTCTGATCAACGTTACTATCTGTTCTCATACAGCTTCGAGACATCTTCGAGACATCTTCGAGTTGACAGTGAGAATTGGCGGCGTACATTGTTACGTAATTTATCGAAGTCGATAATGAAGGGTTCGATAAATCGAAACTGATTTATGATGATTCGATTATTCGTGATACGATGCAGTTTGTAAGTGATTACGGTGTACGGTGTTAGAATGAATATTAATTGTGGTTAGTGGTAACATATCAATAGTCAATGATATGTATAAGATTCTTTTATTTTCATATCAAAATAATCGTATATATAAAAATAAATGTTTGTCTGTAAGTCCTTTATAGACTCGTAAACGATACATTTAATCATGTGATGATATATATTCAAAGTTGTTGCGTATGAGCCCACGAAGGTTTCTAAATTGGTTAGACCAATTTTCGAGGTGGCGCCACTGTCATTCCAATTCATTTTTTATATAATATATATATCCGTGGAAGCTCGCGTTGGAGTAGCAACGCGCAGGGTTCAGCTAGTATTACATACAATTGTATGCTGCCTGAGATACAAAAAGTTTTCAATATTTTTTTCAAAAACTACATGAATACCGTTATATATGCCTTTAGTATGCGATTCCCCCCTTCTTATTTTTAATTGTATCTAATAAGTAATTATCATGGCATATTACGACAAACACAATCAGATTAAGTGATACTGAAACGTGTAGTTTTCTTAAGATACCTATATAATATTATATGTATATATACAGAGATAATACCATATATACTAGCGGCCAACCATCCAGGATGTTGCATGATGATGCGATCAAAATGAATACATATATGGGCAGCGCTTCAAAGTGCAACACACAACTCAATCTAATCTCAGCAATGCTCAATCGATTGAGCTGATAAATACGATAGTCCATCGTAGCAAATCGATCGGTGTATATAATGCGAACTTTCAAATCTTTGACTTTTAATATTATTTATCCATACTCATATTATAAATGCGAAAGTGTCTTTGTTCACGGAACAACAAAGCGTCCGCGTTGCTTTGATTTTTGGTTCGGAGATAGTTGGGAGGATGACGATTACAAAGCTTGCCTAGCAACCAGTGATAGAAATAATTGAGAACCTTTTTAGCTGCTCTTTACTTTACGTGTGCGATAACGCGGGGACCTTCTAGTAACTAAACTTTGCTAGATTAAATAACTAAGGACGTTAAACGTGTGTAGATAGATATAAAATTATTATTATATGTGTTTGGTGTTGTATTTTAATTCGCTATTATTATTTACTAAATTTAATTTTATGTTACCTATTACTAACATTTCGTACAATGGTAGGAGCTGGCAGGTGTTAAACCAACCGGCTTACCTACGTTTATCTATCTATCTAACAGCATCTAGAGGTCCACTGCTGGACATGATTTTAAAGGATATAACTAATAAGCTTAAGAAAACTTATAATATAAGATGAATAGAATTTTAATCAATGAGTTGCATATGTTGTGTGAACTCGATTTGTAAATATTGCAATTAATTATGAAATGTAACTGAATGGATCTAATAGAGAATCTTTATGTGGAATTTTTGAGCTGCAGCCCTTTGGAAGTAATGCGATCCCAATATTTTTACAGGATCATCGACATTAGAATGATTAAAATATGTGACAATAATTTGGACAGCCAATAGAACAACAGACAAAGTAGTCATTTGAATAATTAGGTAGCTGCCCAAGGAGCATCAGCCCAGGGCATCACATACTCATGGTCCGCCCATGAGTCTAATGAGCCCATCTTTATATAGCACAACGCGCATTCGCTTCGCTTCAGAATATAAAAATAAGAACTAACAAAAATACATATTTTATATTTACTACATACACATAATTCCTATGAATCACAGACAAAAAAGTTTAAACAATAAGTGATTATGTTTAAGAAGGTTGGTAACAGTCATTAAATTTATAATACTGGCAGGTATTAAATATTTTAGTTAGCTTAAAAATGTCAGAAAACTGACGCATTAAATTGTACCAAGTCAAACTTTCGACCAAGGATGCAATTTTATATAGTTTTCCGCCTTGCTAGAATTTTTTCTCAGAAACTTAAAACAATCGCGAAAAGAATCTCATGCTGTTAGATTTTAGGAACCTCGGAAACAACCGCAAAAATTGTCTCGTTGAATCAGATAAAATCCGTTTTAGTCCAAGTAATCTAGAACATACAGCCTTGAAGTTTTTCTCACAGATAAAAAATATTCCGTCTAGCGGTGTTGAATAAATAGAGCACGGAGAACAATGATGCGTCTATACCGGTGTTTTAACTGCTCGGGTTTTAATAGCTGGCAACATTCTTGTGAGAAAAATCCGGGGCTGGCAACCCAGATAGCTAATTCACTTGAAATAATATTCAAGAATCTGGTTGAGTCGCACTAAGCAACTATTTAGACTACATATTATAACATTGCATGTATATGTTAAAAAGACTTATAAAGTAATCTTCGTGATTATTTTTTTATGAATTATTAATTGTTTTGATATTTATACCTAGTCTATGGTTTATTTATGCATATAGTTATAACACCTAGGTAGTAAGTTTCTTAATATCATGTTCGCGTAAAGTGAAGCATAAAAAATATGTACGTGTTTCTTAATATCGTATACTTACGATCGCCGACACGCACACAAGTGTGGGAATGTGTTTTTCTGACAATATAAATTGATACCTAACTGATAATTATAAAGAAAATGAGGAAATTACTTTTATTTCACGTATAGCAATATTATCATTTTACGAGAACCAACCAAGGTATCCTTTAAAAACTTCCTGGAAATAATAACAGATTACACACGACAATTACGATTCTAATTGTTATTATTGTAAGTAATTATATTTTCCTAACCTTGTGTTCAATTGCTGAAACGACTTTAGTTTGATTTCCGCTGCCTGAAAACCGATAAATAGCAACTAGGGTACTGCTCTAAAAAGCCAAAACTAACGTTATTTTATTGCAGTTTCGTTGCCTTATACAATAAGGAAACCTAAATCGTAAATAACTAAATTCCTCAGATCTAATGGTTAGCAAAATCTTGTTCTAAAAAACAAAACCTTAATTTGTATGTCGTTAAAATCTATAAATGCAATTTATTTTATGTGAACTGGAGTTATTATTAAGTGTTTCGCTACAAAAAAATGTTGCATTTCAAAACTAAATGCACGTTCTAGAATTCAAATCGTCAGATAATTTGCTGTGAGAATTTGTGTTATATAGTATTTAAAACGATTACGGAATAATTGGTGTTGGAAAAAAATCCATCGAGTATAGGCTAGTACCTCCTAAGGATCAAGTTTTCATAAGCGAAGCGAGTACTAACACTAGTAAAAAAAAATACGCAACAGTACGCCCAATACCCAGTTTTCTGGCTCAGGGTACAGTTTTTTGGCACAGTTTTGGATTTATGCAAATGCATACTATACTCTGTAGGTTTATTAATAATTAAATCCCTTAATAATTAAACCTTATAAGTGTCTATCTATATATTCGTACGACCATCTTTTCTCATTTCCCGCCATGTCATCATCCTTCCTCCACAGATAACTAACAGTCACAGAGCTATACATCATATTAGCGAAAATGTTTATCTATGTTCTTACATAAAGTATGTGTAGGAGATGACATAGTTCTTTGACCATATACTACACATACCAATGAAGGTTTTTAAGGATAAAAGCAGGGAATGCTTACAAAATTTAGTTCTCCCCTTTTCCCTTCAGCACGCCCAAATGCAACCTACATTATACTTTTTACAATATCAAGTGACACGCAATTTGACAAATAGTATTTAATGACGTTTTATTACGCAGCGATCAAAACTTTATGTTTACAGAACGGAAATACAAGTCTTCTAATACAGCAGTTACAGATAATGTTTATGAAGCTACTATACAAACATAAACGCGTCATGACGAAATATACGTCAAGCTGGTAATAGATCACGTTGCTCCAAATCTGTCCGCGCCCTAACTTTGGGTAGTGTCAGACTGACAGCAATGTTAGCATTGGTTTCGTAATGAGGATGTGAAGAATGAGTTTAATGATTATCTAAGGATGAGATTCCACCATAAATGTGTGGTGTAATGCTCCTTCAGGTTTGCATATTTTTTTAGTTTTCGGTAATCTTTCGGTGTTGTTCCTTGAACACCGATTCACTAGCTTACATTTGTTTGGTGGATTTTGAGCCTTAAGTCTTAAATATGAAAAATTCTTATATACACTAAACACATATTCTGACATTTCTTACATTTCTTGTTGTCACTTGTGATGCTGAGGAGTTTGAGATATGTTCAAAAATTTGAGATACGTTATAACATAAAGTTTATGAACATTTCTCCAGGTACTTCGTCGGCATAACCACAACCACTCTGACAAGAATGTTGGATAAGAAAGAAGAATATATTTGCTGATATCTGCTTACACATGCACAAGGAATTCCTGTATTGCTGATGTTATGACCATCTACTAAAATTAGAAAACATACAGAAAGTTAAAAGTCTACATCTGGAATGAAAACTGGGATCATTCCCTAGTTAGTGAGGCGTCTATGTGAACTGTAGGCCAATCGAATCATATGTCATTTCCTTTACAATCCCAGTAAATTAACAACATGACGCCATAAGTAATAGAGAACTAACATCGACGCGGTATTGCGCGTTTACAACTGCGGTTTTAATGGCACTTGAAAACAGATACGAGGGCTTGGGAAAAACACTTTTTGTTTCTTGTCCACTTGGTAATAAGATACATTTTCCAAGTTTCCCCACAAGGTTTGCAACCAGACCCTAATGATAATGTTATTGGCGCCAGACCCGTTAGGACAGCACTTCGTTGCCCTTTAAAGGACGTCAGGTGAAAAGCAAATCGGTTTGATGTGTTGATGGACTATTAAGTTTGATTTATATTGATAGTCTTTTAGCTATTAACGAGGAGAGGGGCCACGTGATGGTAAGTGGTCATCATCGCCCTTGAGGATTATAGGTATACTATATGGTGACGGCCAAGAAAGACAGGAGAAGATAGAAGTAACTAATTTGAACCAAAAACCATTTTACAGTCTGTTACTCTTGCAAGGGTTCCCTGTCTTATGGGTGGACATCACAAATAAGACATCATGAATACAAATGATTTGAGGTAGTCCTTTATCTATCAGAGAAATACGTGTCTCTGTCGGAAATTGACTCTGGAAAACCTTGCTTCACAGACATGGTCACGGCCATCTTGGCGGGGCTTCAATGTTTATTTTATTAGAATTGTTTATATATTTAGTAATAAATCAAGCTAAATGTTCAACATTCGGCAGGAAACGATATTTGTAAAGGTTGACTTGTCCAAGAATGTGTAAAATGTCATCTTTCTTATATACAATGTATATAAATACCACTTAAAAATATTACTGTAAAGTAAAGACTTATGTTAATGGTAAGGTAAAAAATCAGCAAATAAGATTGGAGCCAAGCCAACTAGTATTTTAAGGGCTCGAGGAAAGTAGTGGAAGAGCGAAAGTTGTTATGATAAACATCGCCCGACCGTTCTGATAAGATGCCGCCGCGTGCCGAGCTGTAGATACTCTGTGGACTGGTGTAATTACCACCTTAGGAGTTACACACACTGAACGCTGTGGCGGTAACCGACCGGTACGGGTGTACCCAATTTTGGGTCGAGGGGGGACAAATCAGATTTTTTAGCCCAGGGAGGGTGGCAAATAGGGTTGTCACCTTTTTTTGTTAATTAAAGTACTTTTTGTTATTATGGGTAAGAAAAAAGTACATGGTATCAAAATAAAGTCCAATTTATTTTTCTTTGTTGCGACATTTAAATTAATTTTGATTAATTTTTGCATTTTTTAGTACAAATTTTTAAAAACAACCGCTTATAATGTGACGCTGATGAGTGGCGACAACGATTCAGCACCAATCGATAAATTGTACTAAAACTTATCTTTTCAAAATTCTAACGAACTCAAATCATGTGAAAAAAGTATTAACGTGTATTTTATTCTTTTAAACATACAATTCTTTATAATAAAGTACGGGTGGCAACCGGGTTATACTTTTGTGTATAAAACTAGGTTCTCTTTGGAAGACATAAAATAGGAGGGAGGTGGACATCCATGGTGTCCATTATCCTTTAAACTCATACAGCGCTGCGTTCGGTGTGCATTGTCTAATATAAACGCATACAAAAATATACAGTCTCTTTTGCACGCCCGACTGCGCATCGCGTTCAGTGTATAGCTCCTTAAATGTCGGCGTATAGAACTCCTTAAATGGACAGCCATTAAGAACCACTTGAAATTATAAAATTCGTATCGCTTTTATATGTTACCATGAATTCCTCGATAATACATGGATTTAATTACCCTTCTAACGACCTATAATTTTCTATAACTACTAAAAGGAACGTATCGATGCCAGTTTTGAATTTCGAATGTTTCGAATCATTTTTTTAATTGTGTATTCATTTAATTAAGGTGAATAATAATGCATTCTGTCTTTATTTCAATGATATTTTAATATTATTATAATTACGAACTCTTTTGCGTATTATATGTTATCATTACTTCTTTATTTAAAATTGTGAAATGTTTCACATCTGCGTTTAAATTTCGAACTGTTATGTGTATTACAATATGATATAATAATGTATATATGAAATATTTTTTTAAATAACTTAATAACATTTCTAGATAAGCAATTTTTATTGTTGTTTAAATTTGGAAACAAAGCATTTGTTACAAGTGAAATGTTCGTAAGTGAATCCATAAACACCATACAAATATTTCAAATTACTATATAATTACGGTTTGAACGTGATTATATTTCGTCAAGCTTAGTAAATTGATTATTTTAGTAAACAAACGAATGTCTTACATTTATCATTATCATTATTTTAACGTTTTACAGGCCAGTGTCCATTATAGGTACAAATATATTACATTATATTATTATTAGTGTACTAGATGTTGGCCCCGGGATCGCTTGCGTGTGAAAAAGAACAAGCAGTTAAACGATTTTCAATTCTTATCTATCATTGGTTACCAGGCAACGCTTTGTTGTTAAATATTATTTTTAATTTGGCTGAATTATACGTCGTTTTTTGGCACTTTTTATTTTCCCAAGTACCATTTTGGTGTGGAACCAATAAACATATGATAAATAGGCTACGTTGCACCATGAAAGAAGGACAGACAAACAAGAACGCTTCCGCATTTATAATAGTATAAATTTTATTCAACATTCAGCGCACAAACGAAAGTTTTAAATAAAAATCACAGCCATTTAAACATTTTTTTACCTTATCTTCAATGAAATGTCAAAAGAATCTAATAATTTAAAAATGTTCCAATTTCAAAATAAAAAATATAAAAGAATGCAAAAACGTTTAAAAACAAAAGAATACTGTAGTCGGCTACAAACGTTTTATACTGCATGGAAACAAAATATTTAAAATATATAACTACACTATCTTAATTAAAACAGAGTATCAAAAAGGTTTCGCAATACATAGAGAAGAGAAATTGTATTCGATATTTGAATGGTTTTCAACAGTATTGAGCAGAAGCTGGTTTAATTAAATTTTTTGCACGATTAATGATCTACAAAACGAGTAACCGCAAAGATTACTTAGCGATTACAAAAAACTGACGAAAGTGCCAGTCGGAAGACAGATATCGATTTTAAATAATCGGAAACGTTTTATTGTTAACATTAAGTTCTTTTTTTTATAACCACTGCAATATGGGCTACGTGAATTAATTACAGTTGTATAAATGTTATCACGTATTACATACACACATTGTATTTGTACGATGAAGTTACCAATCTTTCTTGAATAGTAGTAGGTATGTTTTTGTAAATTCGATGATTTTTTCAGCTTGTACAGTTGTTAAAATTATTAGTTTTTAACGTTTTTTATTAATTATTGGTTACGTACAAAATGAACCAAGCTGTGACGATGTATTTCATGTATTTATTTCAGGTATTAATCTGTATTGACATATCACAGAACAGACATTCACTCGAATCGATGTCTCGAATTGATCGCTCGTAATAATATGTTGCAACGTTTGTGATATCGAACTAGCTTCGAACCTGTCGAGATTTATGGCCATTCATTTACATCAATTTATGGATACTTAACATTTGATTGCCTAAATCCTTAAATGTTCTGTCTATTTTATAAATACTTAAACGATCATAAAGAAATATAATATCGAAACGGGGAAAGTTATTTAAACAACACATTATGTTTTAATGTATTCGTAGACTTTATTGCAAATTTATAAAAACAACGCTACGAGGTTGACTTCAAAGTTTATTTTTCAATGATACGCGATCGTCTTGTGAGAACGCTCGTATCTCATCAGCATTAAGTCCTAATAGTTCGTCTCAAGGCGAGTGCCAGTATCACTTATGAAGTGAACTGGTTCCGTTTAGGTCTTTTCCAATATAGTACAGGTAGGGACCACCTTATTTTGAGTCGTAAATTTACCATTTCCAGTCCATTCTGATTACTTGCTTACTCTCAAGCTCTTAGTTTTAGATCAATTTTTGGAAATGTCTGGTATAATCAGAGAAGTACAAATTTAAATAAAATGCTTGAAATCCTGATGATTCACAAATGTATTTTAAATTTAACCTTACTTAAGAAATGGAAAGATGGAATAAAACAAAATCTCTAATTGTTATTTTTGAGTCACCCAATAATATAGACATTGATAAACATAAAGAAAAGAGGGTACCCGCATTGAACTGAATTTATGATACTGCAATTGAAATACGTCAAAAACAGCTTAATTATGACTAACCTTAATAGTAAAGTGTTATGCTTCCTCTACACTACTTGTGAAGTTCTTCGCCGAGGTACTCCAGAAACTTTGGCTAAAGTCCGAAGTGTGGCACTCGTTCAACTTCACGATGAGCTCCCTTGCTCTAAGTTGCCTAACTTCGGGCCCTTTGACACGGGTGCAAAAACCGACAACAAATGGAAGTTTGACGAGGTAAGCCGAAGTACCTTTCTACATTATCGTATTCGTCTAACATCGTAACTTCGCGATTAGTGCAGAGGAGGCTTTAGCTAGTCAGACGGAAATGCAAGGAGCCCAGTAAAAATGATTAAGGATCGGTCTACAAGTACAAGTGTTTGTGTCACAGGTGTGGCGACGGCACTGTTATGTAAAACGTATCAAATCGTATAATGTGGTGTTGGCCTTACGTGGATGACATTTAAGTATGCGACTTTGCACTTAAGTTATGTAAGCGAAGGCTACAAAAAGATGGAACTCGTAAATTACATAATTCGTGTTGAGAAAATGTTCAATTGCTTTTAACCGAAAATGGTATACAAATATTTAAGAAGTGTTAATTTGCAATAATAATATTACTTAACCTATATCTTACACAATGCGGTATGTATTCTTATTTGGAATTTTAATTCGGTTTTTGATTATCTGTAACCTTTGATTATATGATTAATCAAAGTTTGTAACCAATAATATTTAGGTAGGTAAGTAAATTTATTCTGAGATAATGATTCTAAATAATAATAAAACGCTAACACACTCATACCCCCGCAGTAGGATATACCTGTGTCGCGGGCGGCATGGACAACACAAATAACA
>DWPA01004773.1:0-12492 GCA_018251375.1 Calpodes ethlius | reverse complement strand
CCTTAAGATTGCTAAAAATATATATACAATATTTATTATTATGGTTTCAGGTGCAATTATCTAAGAATATTACAGAAATAGATCCAGATACACTGTTATGTACTTAGAAAAACCATGCTGCGTAACTTGCCATAATTGCCTTCTCTAAATATTTACCATCTGACTCCACATTGTTTCTTTTCCTTTTAAATATAATTAGACTATGAATATTTATAACTATTTTAAATTTAACAAGAACAAGGTCACATTTACGTTATCAAATATTATTTATAACAATTTCTCATGTCTCTGGCAACGTTAGTAACTAATTGGTATTATCATATATTTCGTGGTCATTTTATGATAATTTGTAGGCTACCGCATTGAGTCCGTTTAATATTTAATTACGGTATCTTAAAGATGTGCTGAGTAGTTTCTTTACCTACTTCTTCTTACATAACAAATCTCCATTCCGATAAGGTGACAGTGTTGGTAACAATAATACATATAAGTAAATAAGTGAAATTAATGGATTTATTATCAAAAGCTTTTGTTTTATTCGAAATGATTGTTAGATTGTTATTTATACAATGTTTTCATGACAATATTTATGATAAGTAAGACCCGATACTGCGCTCAGAGTAGATTCCAGATAGAGCCTCCGCAATAGACAAAAACGTATTTTAGTTATTCGCCTATTTCCAATTAAATTAAAGTTAACTCAAGTCCATCTCTGTAAGAACAAGACAACATTATGATGTATGCAGGTCCGCCGCGGCCCCTACCGACGTCTTAATTAATCACCACTGATTAAATGTAAAATACGACCGCGATAATACCGCGAGCCACTTCACCGAGTTAAAGTAAGCTTCTTATTTGGTGTTGTAGCAATTTTAATAATCACAACAAAAAAGAGATATACCTGGTATTTAAGAACGGTATCAACAGATATCAGATATAAGTATTTATTAAAGTATGTTTAAGTGATAAAGTAATATGAGTAGTTAATTACGAGTCGGGATATGAGTGTGTAGCGTTAAATTTTTCTTTTTTATTATTATTGAATGATTTTTAAGGAAGTAAGGAAAGAATTATGGTTGTGTGGGAAGGTTTCTCCAACAGAAACTGTTAAATATGTACCTTTAAAAATATCTTTAGTATTAGTAAAGGTCGACGGTTACTAATACTAGAACATTCGAATGATGTGGGTTTTTACAGTACTGTAAGTATATATACTTTTAGATCGTACCATATTATTTTTAGACTACAAAAAGTTGCCAACAATTTTCAAGTACGTAATAGATGTAATATGTTCTATGCAGTCGCGGTGTAATTTGACATAATCGCCAATAAAATCAAATTACTTTACAAACACTTCAAAATGTTTTCGACCAATATTATTATTATATTTTATTGTTTAATTGATAAGACTTAGCTTTACATATCAACGAGCAACTCTTGTGCCTAATCTGAAGATAAGGTAAAGTATGATACTTGTATGTTGGGAAGCAAATGTTTCTTTTTTGGGAGTAACATCCCATGCGACGTTCGGCTGGAAACTGAGGCATCAGCTAGTGGGCGTGGCGCGGCGGTGGGCGGGGCAAACGCCCATTAACAGTAAACTCCCGCCCACTGCATAGGACCGCCTTGTCTAGAGGAAAAACGAGTGACAGGTGGGTGGGATCTCCCTGAAGTATCGTCGTTATGGACACTTTATCAAGTAATTTGTTAACTTCGATACGAATTTAAAATTTATACCGATCCCTAAATTGCTCGCTGAGCTTTCACTGGATGACCACCCTCCAATCGATTTGTTACAGACTTATAAAATTAATTATGGATCCAGACATCAAAAGTTTGTGTTCTTTTAAAATAGCATCATTGTTGTATTTAACACTTAGTGACTAAATGACAGTATTGTCATAGTAATAGTATTATTACTACACATATATACGGGAATGAAGCTGTTTCCATTTTGAATCCAGACAATCTCTTACCAGTGATGCAGTCCACTGAACTAAGGGACGAAGTAATGACATCAGATCCCTTCAGTAGGAAAAATAGAAGTTTATGGCTGAGTAGTTGGCGATTAATGCCCGAAGTATTTTTTCTATCGAAGAAGAAAGCTGGGAATCCTCATAACTGGCTATACAGCCAGTCAGTAAGTTTTAAGCCAAAACCTACTCCTGTATATTCCTATTGCAGAGCCAATGAACAAGTTTACCACTTCCTTCGGCTGATATGGATATCTAGAGCACAGTTGGTACGAATCAACCTCAGGTAGTGCAGCGATTTTTTATTGGCTATACATAAAACCCCAAATATACTTTTTAAAGATAACAATAAGATAAGAAAAAATCCTTGTCTTAAATAAAAAAATTACGAGATTATACTTTTTATTTAGTTACGGCGCGCGGCACGGTAATAGTAATCTATTTAAGGTGGAATTACAAAAAGTTGTGAGATTTTGAAGTGCTTCAAAGGGTTATCAAAGCATAGCGGGGCGGGAACGTCTCGGGAATGTCTTTGATAAATTGTTGGCACAGACACGCCATCTCGCATACTTCCACTGACATTCCAAACAGGTATTAAACTGCTTAGAAAATTACTTAAATTATTTGATAACATTGTAATAATTAAATTGTTTAATGCCGTCGACATCCTTTCATTGTTCCGTCGCGTCGGATAATTTAGGTATTATTAATAAATTAAATATTAATTATTTTAATAAAATACCACAAACTTAGAAGATTTTAAGTGGTTTTCGTAAGGAGATACTTTTTAATTGAGCTCTGCAGATATGATTTTTGGGACGGCAGCAAATAGGTACATTACTGCTTTTGGAGACAATATATATCAAATGTAAGCATCGACGGACCTTACACCATCTATTATTAAATATAACAACCGTGAAAGTTTATGAAGTTTAGTGGATTGACGTTTGTTACTAGTTCAAGACTAAACTACTGAAGGTATTGTAAAGAGATTTGACAGAACGATAGTTTATAACCTGAATCAGAACACACAATTTTTTTCATCAAAATAAAGTTTATTTCTACATAATCAAAGTATATATCTGTATTCCTTAAGGCGATAAATAAAAATAAACTATTAACTTACATATTAAGGTTTAAGTGTATAAAATAAACAATATAGATTTATGCAACGACTGATAAAAATAAGTAACATCTAGTTCAGGAGCGAATACTATTGGAAAATATAAATATTATATCTACAATAGTATATGCATGATAAGTGATAAAGATATAATAATTTATACTAATATTATAAATGCGAAATATGTTTCTTTGTCCTTCTTTTACGGCTATACAGAACGTCGATAGGCATAACATTTAGTGTGGAGATAGCCGGGAGAATGAAGATTACCATATGGTAATCTACTTACTTAACAGTTTTGCAGTAAAAACGTAAGTATATATTTACTTTTTACTGCAAAAATCATCTAATTTCTGTGGGAAAATGTATATTTCAGCCAAATTAAAGTAAATATTTAACAACAAAGCTTTGTCTAGGAATCAATAATAGAGAGGAATCGACATCGTTGTTTTTAATAATTGTAAATGTGTGTTGTTTTTAATAATTGGCCTGCCAGGACTACTGAACAAGATGACCAATCAGACTATTTGAGTTAGACGATGGATCATGATCGTGATGTTATCTAGAAGATCCAAGAAGGGTAAATGGAGCTATCTTTCTAAAAAAAATTGCGATCTTCAAAATTTAAATTTTTTTTGGATAACTTATCGGAAACGCATCATAACTTTATACCAAAGTAAAAGTTCTAAGTTTTTGCGTATGCTACTTACCTCACTGCAACCTGGTGTCGTATTAAAGGAAAGAAAGGTGAGTATTTAACCTAAACCAGAATAGCTTCAAACACTTGCTCTTTGTAACTTTGATGTACACAACGTGATGCTTGTGACCAAAATTCTTGAGGTCTCTTTTCGTGATTTATTTCAATGTGAATAGTATATCATTATGTGGATATACCTTTTATCTATTAATCGCTTAGAACAATCAAATAAATAAGACGTGAGTTATATTTAATGCTAATTAATACTTCTTTTTAGCCTTTACATTTGCGCATCCCATATCTCATTCGATCACATACGCAGAGATACAGATTTATAATTGAAGTTAATTCGATTTTATTAGTTTTTTTTCTGTGAGAAGACTGCGTAGAAGTTTCAGCAAACCTTTCATGTCTTCTTTTGTTTTTAATAGTTAAGTTTTGTTTTTAGAATATTAAAAATTGCTTATGATTTGACCTCCAACAGAAATACCCCTGCTTGAGTATACAAAATTATTACTCACTGGCAGATAACGCATTACTTAAACCAGGAATCTAGAAGCACCATATTTTGCATAGAGGCTCCTTATATAGTTTGACGGTACATTAAAAAAGGATACTTGAAAACTTATTCCTTTAAGAGATTAATGTTTGTATGAGTAATTCAATTTAGTCCAATTACTCGAAACTTAAACTAGTAAATTTAAGTATGAAAAAGTTTTGAAAATTCTTTCGCCACCAACTGTCCCTTGGAATTCCAATATTCCCATGGACGAACTTATGAGTTGTTGATACTACATTATCATTCCTAAACCTTGATGAACTAAGGTAATCATAAACTATATTTTCGCAGATTCCAATCCAAATACACTTGAGTAATCTTAAACCTGCCAGACAGTGAAGACAATAGCTGTAATTTGCACCAAAGAGCTTAGCGGCATCTGTTATCAGTGATTACGCGCCTAATTGTGCGTTAATCAGTCGTCAATTACTAGCTGTGGGTCCGTGACGTCATTATGCAGTCACTTGATCCAATTTGTCACGTCTACTACCGTCATATTGTATTATGCATAACTATGGTTGTTTAACTATTATTATTGGACATACAAACATGGACCCCGTAATTCCGATACCTTGATTTACGGCCGCTTACAAAAACGTATATATCCAATCAAGATAAGTTAGTTTTTGAAGTAATAACAGCTTTATACCTTTTGGACAATTAACTTGAGGTATATGGATAAATAGAATATTGGAAACTGCTGACAGATAGTTCATAGGGTTCTTTGAATTAATAATAAACGCTTGCACACTCATATCCCCGCAGTAGTATTTACCGGCCGGAAATCGAACCCAGGACCCCTTGCATCGCAAGCAGGGTTACCACCAACTAGGCTACGGGGCCATCAGCAACCTCTAATTTTTATCTAGTCAAACACAAGTTAAGAAAAAGGGTAAATACAAGTTTAATCTTACATAAATTAAATTATATATTTACAGCAAAGTATATAATTAATAATAATTGTTTTTACCTATATAGCTTAATAGTAGATTAAACAGCGCTTTCGAGTATTAAAATATCTCAAAAATCTCAAATTGATCCCAGTTTCTCTGAGCTGAAATTCTCACTCTCTGCCTCTTCTTTAAGGAATGTTCTTTAATCTTAACTACCGTCCTTTTCATAAAGATGTTTTGAATACCTAAATCTTAAGTGTTATTAAACTTATAAAATATTGTATTCAATTATTTTTTATACCTTGTTATGTACTCTGCGAAGAAGGAAATAGGAGACTAACTTATTACGAAGCTAGCTCTCCGATAGATCAGCACCCTTTAATCCCCAGCAACATAACTAGAGGAAAACCTTAGATTTTTATTACATGAAACATCTAATAATGGCAGAAGAAGTATCACAGATGTGTAACCAGCCAAAAACAAGAAGAAAACTAGGAAGGGAGCGAGTATGGAGTGTGGTATTATTGTGGGGTGTAGTAGTATATTAGGTTAAAAACTTGAATAAAACATTTCACTGTCGATTATAGATGATAGTCGTAGCTTGCCAAGCAGGTGAAATGTCCCAGCAACACCATGAGTACCATCAAATTAAACAACACGTGTAGAACTCATCACCTTCCAATAGCAAAGATCTGATAACATAGTCTCGTCCATGGTTCAATAATACCCCTGACATATCGTTAGTGTTAATAGCTGTGCCCAAATGCGCATTAATGCGTTAAAATTTAACTAGGCTACATTATTGAAGTTCCAAACAAAATTATAATTGCAATAAATCAGTGTCAATTAATGCATAAATTAGCGCGCTAAACAATTGGCCATGTCTACGTTATGTCGTTGTTAGCGTGTTAGTTAACGTGACAGAACGCAAAAGTGACAGTGACTATTACTTGTTTCACTACGAGCAAATGAAGTTGACGAGCCTCAAAGATGGAAAAAAGACAGTGTAAACCACCTCTCTTTCCGTAACAAACCACCGTGATATTTGTGAACGTCTACTTTAATTGGGAAAAGATTAAAATATGTCCTACTTATAGCAATCAGAAGACATATTAAAAGACCCGCGTGGCACATTAGTTACCGTGCTGGACTACTGCACAAAAAATCCTGGGTTCGATTTCCAGCAAGGCAGAGATTTTATTGATGATATTTAATCTGTTCTCTGTGTGTGCGTGTTCATGTATTCGTGTGTTCTAATAGGAATTATGTGTGTAGCGTTATTATAACAAAGGCCCGTGGAGATTCGCTCAGTGGTATCTGCTGTCAGAGATAATGCGCCGTATTGACTAATTGTACGGTAATCAGTCATCAAATTACTGCACGTAGTGCTATACTCACGTGACTGGCCTCCATGTCATATTATTGTTTATGTCTGATCACACCGAAGGTATTACGATATTTTATTTATGGGAAACGGAACGTAGATTTTGATGCACACTTGATATTATATGACTCACTTTAAAACGTTATTTCTGTCAGTTCTGCGTCCCAGCGGGTTAATAAGCGCGCTAACGACGATACTACAGATACTACTAATATTTTACTAATGCGCGCTAATTACAGCCCTGATCGGCACATAAATAACGAAAAATAATGAATATAATTATCTTAGTGTCGTTTGGTCGTTGGGTGCTGCCGTTACACTAACTTTAACGCAGATGTCACAAGGACGTTAATAAACTCCGTAATAATTATTTGATTACGTTATGTAAATAGGTAGGCTTTATTGTCAATACAAGTGTCCAAAAAATGTTTTCTCTGTCTTTCTATATGTGTGACTACGTAACAAGTAATATTTTGTAAATTTAAACGTAGTTGCTCATTAAACCACATACAAATAACCTTTCATGTAAACAGAGTACTATTTACAAAAAGCTACATAAATACACAGAGTAGGAAATAGCCCACGTTCAAACATCAAATTAGTATACCCAAGTGTTTTATATAATTAATTATCTAAAGCAGTATAAAGCGCCTCATTAGTAGGTATCAGATATCACGTATCGAACGGTGAGTGCACAATCACAGTCGCTAATGACAGTCATGTGACGGGACTTCCAATTACTGACATGCACTAATGAATTAGGACACCGGCAATGGCAACACTACAATTGTAGTTAGGTTAGGTTAGGTACTGACGAGCGAGGAGCGGAGGACTGACAAATTGTTTTTGGGGAATATGCGTATCATTTATAACAACTACCTTATAATGTTATAGTGAAATTTTTGTTGTAGATATATAATGTCTATTTGTAATGGATAAACTCAAAATATAAAGCCCAATTAAGGTACATAATAAGCGAATAGAATGTTACGTTTGAGAGCGTGTGTGTGTATTTCATATTTTTAATGTAATGAGACTTTACTTTTTAGTAGTGTTTTATAATGAACGGTCAAATAGCTTCTGAGCACATGGATATATTCATATATATTCAAATAGCCTTATTTATATAAATAGATTAAACTATTATCACAAGTTTTAATTGTTTTATTTTGTTTTATCAAAATACTTAAAAAAAATTTGTTTACGTAAAGTTTTCAGCTTATACGTTTTAGTACTGTTCTAGTAAATATTTATAAATATAAGACACATATACTGTACAATAACAATAACTGTTATTGAGTAATGAAATCCTATTTCCATTCTGATGAATAAATCCTTTTATATGCACGGTTCGACACATTATTTAAAATCGCTACAGTAATTTAAGCATAAAGCCCATACTGTGTTTAAAAATAAATACCTATCTATGTCACTGACGACACGTTAAACTATGAGAGTATTTGCAAATCAACAAGACACACAAACATCTGGTGCGACTCGATATATGATAATGAGCGATCAATGCGCAATCATACTGTGCTAATGACTGTCCTGTGACAGCAGGGGTGACGCCGATCACGCGGGCCCGCTAATGAATTACAGCCTGTGGTACTTACGGAATTGTATTTCACGTAACCCCATCCTATTAAATCGTTTTGATCACCTGTCAAGGCACGATGACGAATAATTTTGGTTTAGTAACCTCAATAGTGGACCGAGATCTTATTTATCAGTTTTAGGCTGAGATACCACCAGAGAAGGGAGCGGTAGCGAATACGTGCGCGCGGAAAATATTCTAAAATAGGATTACTCGATGTTTTTTCTCGCGTAATGGCTGTATTTCTTTCTTTTTTTATCTTTCTTGGTAACCTGCGCATAGTTCTGGTGTTGTTATTCCAGAAGCGACGGTTACCATTTAAAACTACGTCTTCCCAGCCTTGTCTATATATTTCTGGGTTATCTACCTCTAAAAATATATTGTTATCATTTTGGTGACTTTTTACAGTATCAAATGTTTTTTTATGTCTAACGTTCTTATACCTCATCATAATTCACCTTTATATCAGGATATCAACAAATAACCATCAAAACCGATTATAGATAGGTGCGTATAACGGAATGTGAGTTACAATGATATATAGCAGCGCACACATTGTAAAACCAAGCGCAGGTGGGGTCCATGTAGGCATTAATAATGATAAATTTGAGTCATTAATTCGCGGGGATTAGTCTCGGAGGCGAGTGCGCGCCGCCGATAACCAAATATTAACTCAATTAGTGCGGAGACGCGACGGATCGCCATTCAAATGTCTGCTAATCCGCCCGCCGCTCCCAGCCGGCTCGAATTAGGAATGGTCACAGAACCCCAGGCCATGCTTCGGTGACTATTATCTTTGTACTCGTTATAACAGATACGGAGTACTAATGCCTACATCGTGAAAAACGGTCTCCCTCTCTCTGTCTGAATACGATTAACTCAAAACATTGAGCGATTTTTAATTGAGAAATTATTTACAAAAGTAGTATGAGTCAAACGTGAAAAATTTGTAAAACGCCCGATAATAATGAATAATTGTTAAGGATGAAATTACTTTTTGTGAAGGTTTGAGTATATAAATGAGTGTAAAAGTACAATGCGAGTATTATTAATTATAAACCTAATTTTTTGATAAGGAATTCATGCCATGTATATTGGAGGTTTCGTATTCAAAAAGTAATCTTTATAGTTTAGTCTATGCGTTCACAAGATAGCGCGTAGACAAATGAATGAATAGCAAAAATGTTCAACGATATAAAAATTGTATTATTGTTGTTGTGACCAAGTTACTATTAACGTATATGATTATTTAATATAGTCGGCAAGTAGGCATATAGCTCCTAATATGTAATTCAGAAATATATAAAAGTGGGAAATATATTCAAATACTAAATTTATATGTTTTCCTCAAATTTTCAAAAACGATAATAGGTTATACCTACTTAATAGGTAACCGATCGTCGCTGTACATAGCTTATAGTAAATTTGTTTACATTTATTAATTTGTAATTTCAAAATGATTTTGTTGCGAAACGTTAGTCATGTCACAGAATTTAGATAAACCAGCCCATCAAAACGTAGCCAGGTAGGTAAACTACGGCCTTTAACTATCCCAATATTAGAAGGAATCTAAGACCCTCACAGGAATAATCATGAATTAAGACAAATACAATATACAGAAATATTACAGCTTGATAAAAATATTTATGATTTACGTATAGAAATTATTGCCAAAAATCTAGGGATGCATATTCCAATACAAAATAACATTTCCGTCAATAATATAACCGCAATGAGAATGGTAAACTAATTCGAATTAATTAATAGTAGTCGGCGATAATGACAAATGCATTGTTAGCAATGACGGATTACCGAGATGAGATGGCGCATGGCGGCCGGATTCTGTTCAACAGTTACAAATATATTCATATAATTATCGTTTGCGGCTTTATTTAATTACTAACCCATGCTCATGATTTCGTTTTGCGTTGCATTGTTCACGATTTAACAATACCTATGTTTTATTTGTAGAATGAAAACAATAAAAATCTATTTTTAATAACCTCGTTGTTTAAATAATTTGTTTACAGACTCGTTTAAGACAATATGTACTATAACGCCATCTATTGGCGAAGCTTGAAACCGTTGCACAGTACATCATTATTCGAATATCATTTTCTATGTACTTTTTTATTATTATTATTATAGGTTAATGTGTAGCCACAACTGAAGATAAGGAAGATGCTGTCTAAGACGATAAGCTCACTAATTTAATAAAAGCCTATTCAATATTTCCTTGTAGAATTCTACGTCATATATGGAGGGAACGCAGACGCAAGAAAATTATTTCAATCCTTCGCGTTAGACAAAACTAATGAAGAAATCGCAAACAATCAATGTTAATGTTATAGTCATAAAACAGAAGTTAAGCTATGTCGAAATCCTTTGGAACCTTTGCTTTGCTTCAATCAACCTAAATATTATCCTTCGCCTTTTCTACTTAAAAGATAAAACCAACAACCGTTTTTATTGAATTGTTAAAAACACGAAATTCTCATTTTGTCATTAAATGCGAACATAAATATATATATTAATTATAATTTTCTTCAGATAAGTACCGTTAATATTATATCACGCAATAATATTAAGATAATTGATGATTAAATAATCATTAGTACGATATTAGGTAGGTGCTCAGGTACGGTCAGAATACGGCCATCGGCGATATAGCTGACAAGACAAGAATTGGCTTGCTTAGCGATATGACGAGTGACATCAATCACCATTACACTAATTAGTACAGTTAAAAACATACCCATATATAGTACCACTAGATAGGACTCTGGAGACTGTTTTCCTCTTACAGTTTTCAATGATAAGGTTTATGGTTCATGACGCGAAAGCATCGGTTCTCAATCTTATCTCAACCATCGTCCACTTTAAAATTGAACAATTCCTAACCCCTTACTATGAATAATTGTCCCACTGCTGGGCTCGGGTCTCCGTACACAATGTGATGGGTACAGGCGATAGTCCACCAAGGTGTGTAAGTAAGTAAATATGCTTACTAAAAAAGTTTATTTAAAATAATAGCAAAACATAAGACTTTGCGTTTGAAGTTTACCACCCAGCAGGATTCCGAGGATACTCATATGTGGTATAATATAATTAACATGTTTTAGTTGCAGTATCGGAAAATCAGTTAAATGTTTACAAACTGCACAAACTGATGAATTGGTGGCGAAAAACACTTTTTTGGATAGCTCCATGAGCGATTTCGAACTCCTCCGCTTTGCTGCTCTTAGAGTCTCCTGCCATTCTTTTATTTCATATTATTGGCACGTTATTCCAATGACTGTCGTATATGAAAGTATTTTAGTTTTAATTTAAATGGTTATAGAATTAGCTTCTAAAGTGCTAACCGCCATTTCATCAGTCGCCACTAAACCATAGCTGGTTTAGCGGCTAAGCGATTATTGATACATTTGGCCGCCCACGACCACTTACAAATACTTTTGTCATTTGTTTTTCTTTTAATATTGATATAAAAATGCTTCATTTTACCAACTCCATTTAAATAATTATAAAAATAGACCAGAGCTCAATCTACTTTTCCATTGACTTGCTAATAAAAGCTTTTGATCTGCGTAATGAAAATTATGCCAAATATAAGTCATTTAAACCTGCCCGCTACGAAACAAAAGCAATTTTGTCTCCATGTTTGCACTCTCGAGTTATAAATCCTTCGAAATTGTTCCGGTTCAACAGCTTTTCTTCGTAAAACAAACGCACCGACCGAAAGCAAACTTAATCCAATCCCAGAATGAAACGAAGTAAGACGTCGGTTCAAACAAATTATTTGACATAATGTCGTTAATTAGAAACCCTCCTTTGTAGCGTAGGGTAGGGTAATTAGGTTCGGATGCTCTGAATGGGCCCTTTTTCTGCTCGTTACGGCTGAAACAAAGGGGCAAAGAAGTAAACAGACGGTATTCAACTAAGAATTTGCATTAGTTGACAATGAAAAGAAAGCGTGCTGTCGACAACGGTAATACAGTTTTACAGTTTGATTAGGTTGCTGAATAAATGTTTGGTTGAACTTGATTATAATAGTTTAGATAATAATGAAGTGTTCATTATTTATTAAGTAGCGAGAAAGGGTTACTTAATTGTGGAACATAGGAGAAAAAAATGCTCTGCGGCGTGTAGCGGCCACGTTAAAACATTGATCTGAATAATTATCGTTAAATTACAATATAAAAATCTTGCTACTCACTTTTAAAAAGTTTTATATGTTTATTAAATTATAGGAAAAGAAAAAAGTTT